>VDFB02321993.1:0-39537 GCA_007258455.2 Sequoia sempervirens | reverse complement strand
TGATTTTTGATCGTTTTGTGTTTTTGAGGTTTTTTGACAATAAACAGTAAACTGCGATTTTGCTCTAGAAGGCTTTAAAAATTCATAAAAAATAATTAAATGATAACTACGCATCAATATTATGCTCTAATGAAGGTGAATACATTTATTAATGATCCAGAGCAAATACAATGCATCAAATCGAACATATGAAGCAGAAACAACTTTATTTTTAAGAGAACCTGATTTATTGCAGCCACCAACAACAGATGAAGTAATGTACGGCTGAGTAAAAGAATCAATCTCCAGGCTCTGAAATCGATGCTGAATCTCCGGATACTCTAGGCGCACCAGATCTAAATGATAGAAGCTAAAGACTGGAGGCGTGGTTTCCTGTGGAGGATGGTACGGCCTGCTGGTACAAAAATGTACGGCCCAGCAGCAGCAACAAATAAAAAGTATGGCCTCAAGAAATAAATGCCCACAGCCAAAACACTGATACTCTGGAAAAAGGCGATTCTTCCTGATAAGCAATAGAACCCAAATACTGAATGTAAACTCCACTGTAAACACTGTATGACTTCTGGATGAAGCCACGCTGATGGACAATCTTCAACTGGTATTTCACAGCCTCAGTATGTCAGATCTTGAAGAGGTGTCGTTCTTCAAAATCGAATGTCTGCTGAAACCCTAGGTTTGAAAACTTCAATGCTCAGAGCAAAAACAAGACAAATTGAATAATCATAACATAAGAGTTCGATTTGTCTTGGCAGTCAATATATACCCCTCTTGAGAAATTCGACCAAACCCTCTTTTTAATAATCATTTAAATAAATGATTAAATTCGCCTGTTTGGACTTAGGAAAAATCTTTAATAATTGGCCCCCCCATCATTAATGAATAAATACTTATTCATTATATTAATTATGCCATTTTATTATAAAGTATTAAAATACTTTATAATACGCCATTATCATAATATTTAAATACATTAATAAAGTGACTTTATAATATAAAGTCAAAATATTAATTATTTAATAAATCATTAAATACTCCCTTATTTTTCCATCTGACCAACAAACTGATGCACTGGGTCGAATCTGAGCTGACCAGCTGAACCAGGTGCCCTGCCAAAAATAGCAGCTTCCGCCTGCCTGACTTACTAAAAATAGTAAGTATCTGAAAAACCTCTCTGAACGACTCTGCGAAGGCCCAACCAGAATCAACTGAAAGAATGAAGCTCCTGAACACCGGGTAACTACCTCAATTGATCCTCTACACATATCTGTCAGCCTACGAGGACCAGGATGATAGGCTAACCTCAAATCCAGCTGTGCTGACTAGGCAGGGGACATCACAAATTACTTGGCAATGCATCTCTATTTCATTTACAGTCAATTAGCATGCTTCGATTAAGTCATTAGAGTCTTTTCCATGCATTCTTGTCATCTTATAAAAAGAAAAATAACATTGCATAGCTGAAAGGAGATTGTATGACAAGTGTTTATTATTCGACCCAATTGTCGTAAATTAAAAACTTTCCAATTCTCACTAAAAAACATGTAAAAGTAACATCTAACAAAGATAATACAATAAAATTTCTTCCTTTCTTTATTGATAAACATGTACAAGTTACAATATGTTTCCACATGAATTTCATTTTCATTTGCAAATATAAATCAGAGTTAAAAGTAATACAGTTACATACATAGCTCGTAAGCTTTTGCACAAATAGAAGTAAGAGGTCCAGGAGTCCGTCCTTTCAAATCTTGGTACATCGGCCTCGGCGTGGAGGAGAAACATCTTGGGGCTTTTCCGTAACCGGACTTATAATCGGTCCCCTTGCGATCCATTTACAATGAACGGCCCTCCCTTGAAGAAGAGATTGGTAGGGTATCCTTTAATGATTACCAACTGAGCATAGTGCTGTGTCCTACACAACTAGAACCTTGCTATTTCACAATCTCGATCTAGTACTCGGATCACAATGAGTAATGATTAGCGTCTCAACTATCTCACATCTAGGTGGATGTCGTACCTTTCACTACTTTGGCCAAAGTATTCTCATTCGATTACTTCGAATGAAGGTCATCTATCATAAACACTACTCAGGGCCGATTTGACTTAAGGCTTCCTTACTCTACGCATAGGTTTTGTCCTTCAATGGATGAAACCGTCATCCCAGACATCCTACAATCATACTAACCTACTAGAAATGAAAACAGTATTCAAGTGTCTTGTATCAATTCTCCTAACTAGGAATTCTTTATCCTAGGAGTACTAAACTTGTCTCAGTTATCCTAATAACTTAAGCTAAAAGACTTCACTTGATTCTGCCATCATTTCGATCCTAGTAGATAAATAATACGTCTACGTATTCTCCATATATAGAGATCATACACAACATGCAAAACCATTTAAAATGCAAATAAATTCTTCCTTTTTATCTTTTTCCATTATTTCGTTTTAATGCAAGAGAAATAATCTAATCCCTTAAGCTCTTTATCCAAATAATCCCTTTTTCACAATTTCCCCCTAATCATTGAATCCTTTTCACATTTTCTCCTTTAATGCATTGCTTTATTCATCGAATTAGTTCTTTCCTATTAAAGCTAATTGAAAGCAACGATCACAAGACGCAATATAAACAACACTTTAACAAAAGTTGTATAATAGGAAGACTCTTGCCTGATTTTAAAGCTCCAACACAGCTCTCCCCGAGTCTTCTTCAGCAGCTTCCAGATTTCCAAATTAAATGGCTATTAAGGAGAACTTTCAAAACAATCCTCACAATTTTCACTCCTCTAATTAAAGATTAATACGTCTATGGCTTCACTCCACTCAAATCTTAAAAAGAAGACTTAACACTGTAATTAAACTGGTAAAAGCTCACTGAACTTATTTCACTCAGCATACAGGAAATGCAGCAAATAGAGAATATACAGCAACTCAAATGAATTGAAATGGGAGCTCTCAAAATGTTGTGAAACTCGTTTTTAGCAAGAGGTAAGTTGAGAAGAGTGAAAGGGCGTCATTATATAGGGCCCGAAATACAACGGATTCCCAGTTATGTAGGCATGCCAAATGACAACACAGTAATCAGAAACAGTCAAAAGACATTTGGCGGATTATTTAACCCTAAGTCATCAAACATGAAGGTGATTCGACCTCTTTAGAGCCAGCAGATGAAGAATAAATCAATTCACATGGCGGATTTTTGACAACTCATGGCGTTTTCCAGATTTTAGGTTATTTTGAAATAAATGTTTTGAAAAATTCGCTCCAGGGATGAGGTCGAGCCTGCTATACTTCCACGTTGCATTATCTTTGCCAGAGGAACCGCGTTTGATTCATTCCTCTCTGCCCATGCGCTTCAAGCGCGTTTTTCCTTCCTGCGCGCATCTTCTTCACGCCATTTTTCATGAAAACGTTTTTTTTTTTTTTTCACGGGATTGACTCTTTTTAAAAACGTATTTTTCCTTATCAAATGTTTCGACTTTTACTTAATGAAGAATTTTTATGTTTCAAATACTTAACTCTCTCAAAATTTCGATTTCCATAGTTCAAAAACAAAATATTAATTTTGACTCCAAGTCATGTATCGATTTCATATTTTAAATCAAAACCAAATATTTCTAAATTCATTAATAAAGATTTTACTATGTAAGGTGATTACAATTTTACCCACGGTAATATCTAATTTCCCCAAATTACTCCTGGTAATATAAAATTCATAAATATATTTTTATATTTATTTACTCCTAGTAAAATATAATCTTTAATTTTTACTTAAGAGATTTTAAAATATTATTTAAGTAATAAGTTAATTTCCATAAATTTAGAAGTTTAAATATAATTTCACTATATATATATTTTATTATATAAATATTATTATAGTTCTTTTAAATATTAAACATATAAATATTTAAATACCCAAGTATTTAATATACTTATATATTTTAATATAACTATAATAATATTATATATAATCTTTAATATATAATTACTTATATATAACTATATTTATATTTAACAAATATAAATATATATATTTTGCCAGTTGGTCCTAGTACTTTTCAATATATATATATAAATTCCAAGGCAAATATTATAGTAATATTATTTATCCATAGATAACAGATAGTGTATATATATATATATATATACACATATATACTCGTATATATCTCAGTATACTATATACATGTATATACACACCCACTTAACCTATTCGCTTAGACCCATTCACGTTATGAACATAATACGTAAGTCTGATAAACAAACAATCATTTCTCAAGCACAAAGAAGTAAACTAGACTCCTTAAGCCTATGGATGACTTACCGTTATCTCGACAAACAGACTTGGCTTACTCAATTTATAGTATGTGTGTGTATGCTCAATTTGGTAATCGTTACTGTTTACCCGACCAAGTTCCTCCCCGAATGATGTCTCTCCTCTGTCTGGAGGTACAGTCTTCATACCTGCACATCACGACATGACACCGGCAGTCATATGCTCATAACAAGGTAAAAACATCTCACAAGTTAGAATACTATTATTCTATAATTGTATGCAACATTTAATCAAGACTAATCATTTAGAAGTAACAATCAAATGAAATCATCATTTAAACATAACTCAATCATTTATTAACAAGATCAACCATGTTTTATTCATCATCAAGATTCACACATTACATTCAATGGCCCTATACAATAGTAGCTATAATATCGGGATGTAACAGCTTTGATGAAATTCCCAAGCTTCAAAATCAGTAAATAAAGGCCAGAATTTGCAAGGTTCTTTACATAAAAACAGAACTTCAACAATAAGATTAGCAGATACAGTAGTCTTAGAACTGGGAAAGAGTTCGATCAGGTAAATGTATGTTGAGCTTAGCCTTAAATCTTCCCAGGAAGTCATGCAAACCCCATGTCACAGTCCCCATATGCCAGGAACTTAGAAACTCAATCAGCAACCTCTTCAAATCTCCCACGCAACCCTTACCAGGAAGTCTGCAAAGGAATTTAAGCTACTGGTTACTCTTGAAGCTCATAGTGCCACACACCAATCACTAGAAAACACCCACACAAGGTTCCAACTTGACCAAACAACAGGAAATAAGATCATATCAATATCTAAGATGTAGCGCTTCAACCACAGGATGCTCACGTCCTCACACAGTCCAAAATAGTTCAACACTTCCCATAGAAAGAAACAACTTCCTAAAAAGGGGCACGGAAGTAATGAGCCGTGATTTCCTTTGGAAGGATGCAGGTAAGCTAATGCCCAAGTGCATTAAGCATTAACGCACACATCATCTCCTTCACATAATAAAATGCCATCGATCATATACATGCAAGGTGGGAGGTGCCTGTCTGCCTGTCGTGCTTTTCTTTTGCCCCCAATATCTATATGCTACGCTAGAAAGAGCATCTAATATCATGAAAATATGACCACCTAAGTTTGAATAGTCGACCTTTGAATAATTCCAAGTCTTGTCTTTTCCACTAGAAGCTGCAATTTCTTTAAAACTCGGTCCTTAAATATTTTGATCCTGCTCTTTGCATTTATCTTTATTGGCTTTTGCCTTATCTGGGAAAGGCTGCGATAAAATCAAGCTCCCTTGTCTTTTCTGCACTTTGCCAATTTCTACCACCTTGAATAATTCCTTTGCTAACCTTATTTGTCTATATTTGCAGGGTTGGCGGCTGATTTCAATTTGGTTTAATATTTCCAACCCAATAATAAATATGGATTGCTCATAACTAAGCAATGTTATGACAATGGGTCTCGATAACAATTTCTTTGAGATAAGACAAAACCCTGAGTATTTAGTTATTGTTTCCCCTGCAATATTACCTCTAACTCAGAATATGGAATCGAATCCCTTTGCCAATAACAAATTGCTATTAGCAACCCGATATTTCCAAATTGGTATATCTTCAGAAATTTTTCTTTGGAGAAGACCTACAAATTTTTGTCAAATCAATCCATGAAGCTCTACGTGAATCCTATTGTGAATCCGCCTACAAAGGGATTGGGGTTTCGTCCAATCCTTCAACCTAAACTTGAGGGTTTTTGTCCTCTTGTTCCAGAAAGCTAAGCTCTCAAACCAAAACAAATAATAATCTTCGCATAACAAGAAAATGAGCCCTCAACCCCCTTTTATAATGCTTTCTAGGTTTCCCACCAAAACCAAATATCACTTTATTATTAAAGTGGCTTCATTAGATCCTTACTAATATAATTATTCAATATTACCTTATAATTGCACTTTTTCCAATGTAACATTAAATAATTAAAGTAATTATTATTTATTATGCGGGATATAAAATGGGGACATTTGTAATATTCCCCCTTAATTTTTTCAATTTTTGAACCCAAAAATATCAGCACCAAACCATTGATTAGCGTTAACTTCAAAGATAATCAGCTTAGAAAGTAACCCTTCACCAAGAATGTTCACCAATATCCCAATGTGGGCAAAGTGATAGCATATGGTGCCAGGGATCGTTAGCAACTGGAAAGAAAGTTACAAAGCCGTTGTAGGCTGTTGGCCAACCATGAATAAAGTAAATACAAAGTAGGCGGATAACCGACCATGAATTCTGCTCTACCACTTATTCAGTGGGGGGAAATTATTCCACTCTGCCACTTATTCAGTGGGGGGAAATAAACTAGTGCTGAATGTAAATTATTTAACTCAACCACTTCTCAGTGGGAGTAATTACAAACATATAAAATGCAATAATAAATTAATGACTGTAAGTACTACTAACCAGCCTTACAATGATATAGTTTTCAGCTGCAAATACAAAGAAATATGCTTCCAAATCCACAATGAGTTAGAGTAATAAAACTCTAATAAATTCAATACAAGAATGATATAGAATTTGAGCTCAAACCAGCAATACATCAAAATTAGACAAATCTAATTAGAAACAGAAAGTACAAAAAATCAGACCAACAAGTAAGAAATTCACCAATATGGATGTAGCTTCCTCAATTCAGCTTCGATTGACTCCAAACAGCAAGAAAATGATGCCAATAGCCAAGGCGTCCAATCTCCAACCAGCAAACTATGTCAAAACAGTAGCAAAGACTTGGCACGAATCCCAATGCAAATCACAATGAATGGTACAGCATCCCAGAGAAGTCAACCTCACTTATAAAATCAGATACTCAGTATAAAAATATGATTTCAAGCACAAATGGGAGCCCTCCACAAAGAAACAGCTTCGGCTAATACCCAGAATGAAATAAAATTCAGAGGCAAAGCTACAAATAGAAATTCGCTTCAGCCATTGACATCAGCAGTACAAATAGATCATAAACCAGCAACTTGCCTGTAATCGAAAATCAGAATTTGAGCTCTATCCACACTCTTGAATGAAGCATGGTCTTCAGTCACCTTCTAGGAAGCCATAGTTTCAGGCCCAAAGAAAGGTATCAAAAAGCTAAAAGGCACGCAAACCCCGTAGCAATGTTTGAACTCAATTCAGCAGCATAGCATTATGAATTTTCCAAAAGATCCTCAACTCTTCACAAAGCATCAATATATAAGCTCAAATGGGCGAATGAAGTAAACTATAACTCCTGCCAAGAAAACTTTTCATCTTCTCCAAAGGATGCCCACCTTAAATGCATTTTTAAAATATTTAAAATACTTTAATATTTCTTTCCCAAGTCGTCCCACCTTGAGGCAATATTTAAACTTTAATAAAACATTAAAGATCATCAATGAGGCGTCCAACTCGTGGCCCCATCTTTAAAACAACTTGAAGTCATTGCCTAGGAATGGGGTACAAACTCAAAACATAAAAATTGACTAAGTGTTGAACTTAGTTCAATGAAGCAACCAAAACCAACACCCAAAATTGAAACTGTCAGATTGCCAAAACTAATATGATGACCTAAGTTGAGCTGTTGATGATGCCACTGCCAAAAATAGACTTACTAAAAATAGCCAATGCCAAAAATAGTAAGTTCACTTCAAACTCAACAGAAAGCCAAACTGACCTAAAAACATGACTTACTATAAATAGTAAGTCTCCAGACTGCCATAAATAGAACTTGCCAAAAATAGAAAACTTGCTATAAATAGTAAGTGTTCGCAAACGCCTTTTGAGCACAAACTGAGCAGTCGTCATGACTTACTAAAAATAGTAAGTGTCTGGAAAGGTTGTCAGATGAAGATGTTGTTGGCTTAGGATTTGGGTATGCTTGATTTGGATTTCATTTCTCATTACCATTTTGATAAGAAAGCTTGAATTCTTTGCTTACTCAAGGGTTTGAAGACTCTAGAGTACTAGGTTTGGTTGTGAAAGATCAACCCTAGCTGGAGTTGTGGAGGAATCCATCTAGGGTTTCTACAGGTACTTCATTGGAGAATTCTACAAGTGCAATATCTGATGTATTATTGCCCTCACTGAGTTGATGTGATAGTTGGTTTATTATTGCATCATTTCACTCGCAGCAGCTGAGGTATTGCTGCAATCATCATTCGAAGGGAGTTTGTTTTTGTTGGACAGATTATCACAAAAATTTAATGGCCCTTGGCCAAATTTTGGGAAATTCAATTGGAGTTTGATCACTTTCAGTATTAAGAGCATATTGATATTTCGATTTTGAGAATATATTTGCAGCTTCAAAAATTTGTTAGCAAGAAGAATTCGATTTTGGAGACAATTGCATTTTTGATGATCATTCTTTAATGCTTCTTGCTGGATCAGAATCATATAGTTTGAAGGAACATTTTTGGGGATTTTCGCAAATCGAATCTATTGGTAAAGGCGTTTACATACTTAGCCGCTAGGAGACAAGGAAGTATTAAGGCGTGGCAACTCCATAGTCGATGCATAGAAAAGAATTATATCAAGAGAAATATGTTAAAAGATATATCTCAGAAAAGACAAATTATCGATAAAGACAATGGTCAATTCAGTTAAGGTAAAAATCATGGGTTTCCAGCAGTATAATATTTTATATGTTGCAGATAAGACAAACTAAGCTGACGACAAGACAAATATAAGTCGGTGCTTGTCAAAAATATTAAATCGTGGGAGTAGGTTAACCAGCCGCTATTCCAAGGAGGTCATCGAATAAAGGCAAAGAAAGTTTAAGGACCTGGGACGACATCTTCAGGAAAGGAAAAGAAAAAAATTGAAGATTTATAAAACACGCTGGAAGTAAAGACGGATATCAAATTTATTTGGCCGCCTCACAAAGTCAGTTCATGGGAAATAAAAAATTGGATAGGCCAACATATTGGTATTTTTAAAGAAGGCACCACCTGTAAGAGACTTATCGGGTGTGTTAGAGTCAAAAAGAGTTGACAACTTTTGTTGGCATGGCATCATTGCTCCTGGGGTCGTGTGTGTGACTGTTGCTGAAGGCGAATCATCTACAGACTGAAGCGATATAACTTGAAAAGTCATCGAACCACATGTGGAATTAACTCTTCAGGTTGGTGCATTTTGAGGAACGACGAATCATAGCTGGAACTATATCAATTTTATTTGCTGCTTGAAGGACAGAACATGGCTTCCATGGAGATTATATTCTTTGTGAGACGTCACTCTAGGTTCTAAATATATTTAGTTTGTAATCATTGCATCCTTAGTTTCCTTTGCATTAAAGTTGCTTTTTCATAGTTGTTGGCCTCAACGGTTGTAATTGTTGTCAAACAATATTGTAATCTGCCAGTGAGTTTGCATATGAAGTATTTGACAAAATGCCATAATACTGTAGGTGAAGATTTGTATGAATTTTTTGTCATCTTATTGCATTGGAAAGTCCAAATAAGCTTGAATTACATTTTCAAGTTCAGTTCAATTATTAGAGACTTCGATGCATTTGAAATCATCTCATAAACTCATAATCCAAAGAGCAATCAATTATCAGCTAAAAGGAGGACGTTTGACAACCGTTTGACAAAATTCCTAAGAACTCAAAACAGCAAATTAAGTTCAAATATTGCAAGGTTTATTACAAGCTGTGAGCATGTAAGAGACCTGCTATCTCTAACCCCGGAAACTAGTGCTGAAAGTTGTAAGTTTGTTTGTTTTGAATGTTTGCAATGGTATCAATGATTGCAAATAACAACTATGAATGTTTCTAAGATGAAATGCACTTTTCTTTTCTTTTTTTGTATTTTCAAATGCAATAGATGACTATCCCAATGCAAACTAACTCCTACAGCCAATTGACATTTCGTCAAACACTTGGCATGAAAACTAATATGTTGATCATGATTAATATAGATATGAATATGACACCAAACATTGGGTATGCAACTTATCACTCCTTTATTGATGTGCAAACTCTAGTACAATGCTGATATAAATAGCCAAGAGTCTTGGCCTTAAAATGAATATCCAATACAATGCAAATGTGACCGCAGCACCTAATACAAATGGATATAACATTGCAAATACTCTAAAGCATTAGGGAACCTGGCGGTCTGATTTTCTATAGCAACCATCACAAATAAATTCAATGCACCTTGTTGAAGCTGAATTTGTCCTCCAAAAAGGTGTGCCTACCCTTCTCAATGCCAGCCGATGCCTTGTTAATTTTATCTGATTTTATTGAGTCCTCCTTGTATGAAATCACCCCTCTAAATGCAGCCGCCCCTATTTGAATATGCAGCTCAAGAATAAATTATTCGCAGCCTCTAAGCCCCCTCACCAACATCAAACTTTGTTTCCAAGGCCTCTGGATTGGCACGCTCCAGCCCCATGAAGAAATCGCTTCCCAATAACCCTTGCACAATCAAAATCGTGGCTCCCAGCCAGTTGCCTCCATGACTGTCATAAAAATCAGAAATTATAAAATGCCAAAATCGTCCCATGATTTGCAATTTACTCTTCACCCCCTGAATCCAAACGTCCTCCTTCAAGGACTGAAAAATCTCCAAAATGCTTCCGTTTTAGGCACAAATAGAACTTCTAATTGAAGCTCTCTCAAGCAATAATATCAACTGATCTCTCACAGCCCCAAAATTGCATAACACTGAAGAGTTTTCGTTCTCCAATGCTGAAAGATGGCAGAAACCCTTTCGAATTCCTCCAACCTGCTCGAATATCAAAACCCAAAGTAATATATTCACCAAATGATCATGAAAATGAATGCCTTGATGCCCTTTTATAATCTCTTCAACAAATCGACCTCTTAATTGTATTTAATTTGCTTTTAAAATCCACTTTAGGTTTTTAATAAAAACTTTATAATATCTCACTGAACTTGGGCGCCCAAAATAATATTATAAAAATGTACTTTAAGTGAATTTAATTGAGGGTCATGGCCTCATCGAAAATAAAGTACACTTTTACTTTATAATTTAACTTTATAATATTTAATTATCATTACAGTACCTTTAATGATAATTAATTATTGAACATTTAATATTTTCGCCCATCCAACTAAATAGGACGTCAATGCTGCATCTAAGACTTGTCCAGGTGCCTTACTAAATTTAGTAACCCTAACCCCCCTAAAATGGTGACTTACTATAAATAGTAAGTATGAAGAACTGAGCCCAACGAAGGCCAAACCTGAACCCACACTGAGCTCTAAAGGAGAAAACACTCTGATTACAACCAAGAAGAACCCTCTAACCATCTATGTTAGCCTACAAGGGCCAGGAATAGGCTAGACCATCAGCAGACAAGATCAAGCTAAAAAGGGGGCATTACACGACAAGCACTAACACTCAAATAGTTAATGAATCAACCTATAAGCAACTAATAGGGATTTTAACATATCTTACATAAATTAGACTTAATTTGAGCTATGTTGTGAGTTTCATTTCTTGATTCATGACAACACCAAAGATAGAACATTGGACTAAAGCAAAGAGGGTGTTGAGATATGTTAAAGGAGCACTTGATTTTGGCATTCTTTATAGCAAAAGCAAAGATTCTAGGTTGTGTGGGTTTACAAATTCAAATTGGGCAAGTTCTATGGATGATAGAGAATCCACTTCTAGATATGATTTCAGCCTTGGCACAGGTGCAGTCACATAGTCAAATATGAAGCAACATGAAAGTGCTCTTTCCTCAATTAAACCAAAATATTGAGGAAAAATAAAAGGAGTATGTGAGGCATTTTTGGCCCAGAAGGATTCTTCCAACATGAAGATGTCATAGACAACACCTACAATCTTATTTTGTGACAATCAAGGAGTTCCCAAACTTGCCAAGAATCTAGTCTTCCACAAGCATACTAAACATGTTGAAATATATTGCCACTTCATCAAGGAACTTGTAGAAGATGGATCTATTTTACTTTTGTATTGTCCAACAAAAGACCAAACTGCAAAAATTCTTACCAAATCTTTGGGTCAAGACAAATTTGCAAAATTTCAAGATAATCTTTGTTGTAATTAATAGATTGACCATTGATGGAGGGTGTCAAAGTATTTATTAAATAGAAATGGCCAGCTAGTTATTAGTTGTAGGCTTTAATAAAGTTGCTCTGACATTAAGATTTGGACTATATTTTATTTCACTTTAGTATGTTCTTTTTATTTGTTTCAAATTCATAACATGGGTTGTCTCCCATTCTTGTAATCCTATATGAAAAAACTTTTTCTTCTTATTTTATTAATAACTACCTTGGTTATTTTTATGTGCTCAATTTCCATAATATTAATAACCACACAAAATGCACTCCACTAGATAGCTAATTTACCAATAGCAGCATATGGCCCTACAAACAGAAATGTACCACATGGACAGAAAAATAATGGAACAAGTGTATGAGTTTATCCAAGTTTTATCTTCTAAAATGTTATGAACAAACATTATTCAAATGCTTTGTATCAATGATAGAAAAACAACTTTACAGAAGATTCTCCATTGAAAGCAATGGAAAACATATATCAGTCTCAGAAATTATAAATGCTCTGGGTATTTGCAATTTATAACAGATAAAATTGCACAAAAGTTATTCCTGTCTCTTCAGGTCAATATTGTAATAAATCAGGTCAATAGTAACAAAGACTTAAGTTTCTATACAAATGTATGAGTTATTATTTTGTTCTGAATGAAAATATTGAGAATAACCAAATGAATGACCAATAAATACCATATCATAAACTGGAGCTCCAAAGATGCTACCCCCACAAGCCAACTTAAACACACAACTTTGGCTTTGTGGATCTAGTGCATATACATTATGATCATGTGAACCACACCTGCAAATATTAACAAAAACTCAAGAGTCTAAAAATCATGGAAATAATCAAATTGAATTACACCCTAGCTTATATAATTGTTTGTATGTGCAATAATCCACCAAGTTTCCTTTGGTGCTTGATGTCCTTTCTATGGCCTAGGCATAATATTCCAATGCTATATTTGGTTATGAGATTTCATATACAACTTAAAGACTTTCGGTCAACATTGGACTGATCAGAGCAAGAGAAAAAGGTTTCTACAGAATATGAAGCTCATGTTAGTCCAAAGTCCTTAACTCATCTTCAATGAATATACTAAAATGCATAAAACCCTCCAATATAAACCTAGAACAAACTAGAAAAAAGAGAAATTTAATATTTGTTGACTATTGTAAAACTTCTACAAAATTTATAACAGGGGACTTCAAAACAGAAATAACCTCCCAAATTGGCTCTAATATTTGAAGCAAAAATGAGTAAGGACAAGAAAGATACCAGATCAAACCTCTTGACTTCTCAAAAATTGGCTGTGATTTTACCTACAAAACAATCAATGTATCAATTTGGCTGCAGCTACTAAACATTTGTGTCTTCGTAATTTTCACCTTTACAACTTACAGATTACTCTATAATTCGTCATTAATTCTTAGACCTGTTCTTCCATGACAAAGAAAGAAAAACATGACACAGAATGATATCTACAGATAGATGAAGAAAATTTCAAGAAAAGAAATGTTATGTAAAACTCAAATCAATCACAGTTATGTTCTTGAACAAACATTAACTCTTAAATGTGAGGGTCTTCAAACCTGCATATACAGGATGGAAAGCAAGCCGTTCACTAGAAAAAGTAAGGCAATCACCATCTTAAAAGTTACTAGCCTGCATAATTCACTAAACAAACAACAAGTAACTTCTCAAGTTTGCATAATTTATGCAATGCAAGAATTTGTATTATCTCAATCTTTTTCTATTTTTCTTATTTTAATTTAATCCTAATAAGTAATAACCATAAATATTATTAATTTGAGTGCTTAAAACTCAACAAGCCCGATCAGACCATTGATTTCAGGTTGTGTTAACCTTTATTGCATTTTATATGTTCTCTTCTCTTGAAAATTGTGCTTCCCGATTTCACCCAACTCCCATGAACTAATTTTGAAGAAATCAACACTAAGAAAGAATGAAATGAAATCATTTTAATATCCTTGAATAAGCAAAGTAGGTCAAGGTGAAGAAAAAGAAAAGAAAATCAAAGTAACTAGCCACGAGTGCTAAAAGGGATTATATGTATATGTATATATACACATGGTTACATTGAAATTTGCATACCCATGCCATTTCCCATTTAGTTTGGGACCATTTTGATGGAATGTTTTAATAGTGATTACATATCGACAGGTGAAACTCGTGTTAAGTTTGTCTCATATCCTAATTCCTATCCATCATTATTTCTTCTCATTTACACACATCTTCACATATTCAGCATTTATTAGCCATTATATACATTTAAAATAAACTTTCTCTGAAAACCCCCCTAGGTGTCCACTTGAGGGGACATAAAGTAACTCTATAAAATATAACACTAAAGGGAAATAATGTAATATTAACATTAGAACTTTAGTACATGTTTTAAATACTCCTAATCAAGTTGCAGAAAGCACTATTGAGGGATCAGAGATCAAATCTAAGCATGCTGAGAAGAAACTGAGGCAGTGGGATGAAGAGTGGTGCCAACTCGGAAACTTTCTAAAATAGATGTGCTCTCCAAGAAGTTTGGAGAACACACCAGGAGCTCGAAAACGCTTCAAAAAGCATTTCTACAAACCAAATCCACTATGCCCAACGCCAATAACAAATGCCAAATAAAAATGAACTTGGATCCTCCACGAAGAAGCCTTTTTGACTGAGGTAGATGTTCAAGTTTTTTACCTACAAGATAAAGTCTCTTACCCAATTCTTTGTCACTTGATGAAGCCATGATTTACAACTCAAACACCAATCAATGAATTATCGTGTTATTACTAACATGGGGCTACACCGAGTGCGTCCTCGTGTGGCACCAAAACAACGGCTCGCCCAACTCAGAGAGATCTGAGGAGTCCGCTACTTGGACTACGCCTCACTCTAAGTATGGATCGAGACTTCGGAACAAAGAATAAATGCCATCATAGTAAAGTAATTAAGATTCAATGCAAAACACAACAAGCATAAAAGTGCACACGCCAACTAAAGTACTTTCTAACATTAATCTGCACCGGAATTACAATGTCTTGGATCAAGTTCATGCAAGTTGGGCACCGCCGAGATTGCCTGCATAACCCGCAACAATTTATAGGCTACCCCACTAGAGCTTTCAATTCGGTTACAACACAAAGTGCAACGCACTTTCAAACTCAAAAAAAATTGCACTAGATTGGAATAAGGGGGGAAAAAGTTCGCCTCCTTGGCTCTGCACCAAAACCCCTTCACACTTTTTACACAACACTTAAGAGTATAAACAAATTCGCACTTAGCTTCTACACAGCAAATTATCGCATTCTCTCGTTATGCATGAACTAAATAGTGCGTCATTTTATAGAGCCAAAGAAGCTCCAAGAGGTGCGCATCAATTAGGACTATAACTGGGTCAAAGGGGACACGCATGCTAAAAGTGCGCCACGCAGTGCAAAGTGCTCATAACTTAGAATGAGTAAGAACTCCCACATCGGCCATGCACCAAATCTGCAATGCCTTACTCAAGCCACGAAACTCGGAATCGCCACGACGTAACCCAAAATACAACAAGCACCTAGCATACAATCAGATCAAGCATCTAGTGATGGACTGGAGCACACAACCTTCAATGCATGTTGGGACACGTACTGCACTTGGAATCCGGATCGCGCCAACAACTTGCTCCACTTTGGCTGGGTCATTGCGCACACATTTATTCCGTGGGACAGTGTCGCATAGAAACCGGGTCGTGTCAAGCTCAACGGTGCAGAGAACTTCACAAAAACATGTCCCCTTATATTCTCCCCCACCTAATTTAGGGGACACCCCCGGCGTCGGTGCTCGGCCTCCACTCCATGCAATGACTTCTCAGCACAGCGGTGCAAAGTGCGGACTCAGTTAAACTGAGTTGAGTTCCCTTGCAAGAACTCCATGACTTTTTCCTCATCGCACCAAAGGGACTCGGCCCTTTCCCAAGTCGCCTCATCCTCCGGCTTTCCTTCCCAATGAACAAGGAACTTGCGATGTGTTGTTCTCCTGTATCCTTTAGTTCTCATGGCCAAAACTTCCTTAACCTTTTGCTCGGGACGATCTAAAACATTGGTAGGTCCTCGGCTCAGAATATAGCGCACTGGATCATTCTCATCAGAGTTGTGCGCTCTTAGCTGAATTACATGAAACACGGGGTGCACTTTCAAGTGTAGGCGAAAATTGAGCCAATAGGCAACTTTCCCAACTCACTGGGTCACTTTGAAGGGACCATCTCACCTTCGGATCAATGAAGCACTCAATCCCTTGCATGCTTTGAATTGATTTTGGTCCATCCTTAATAGAAATCAATCCCCAACCTGGAATTCTACAAGCCTGCAATGCGCATCCGCATACTTTTTCATGCGGTATGCAGCCTTGGTCAAATGGTATTGTGCCAAGTCGATACGATTATTGAACCGCTTAACATACTTTGTTGCCTTGGAGCTCAGACCTAAATATCCACTCAAAACAGAATGCGCAGTTAGAGGTTGTTGCCCAGTAGCCAATTGGAATGGCAAGTACTGACTCGCACTTGATTTTTGCAGATTATAACTGAATTGGGCCACATCCAAAAAGTGAGGCCAGTTGGTTTGGTCCGCCCAAACATAGTGCCGAAGATAATCTTCAAGGATCCCATTTATCCGCTCGGTCTGTCCATCCGTTTGCGAATGATAACTCGTTGACACCAAGAGCTTTGTCCGCATCAACTTGAAGAGCTCTGCCCAGAAGCTGGACTTGAACCTCAGGTCACGATCAAAGATGTAAGAGACCGGGTGTCTCTCAACCCCAAAACCTCTGACTGTAAATGTGTTTTTGTTTGTTTTTGCAATTTTTTATTTTTTGAGGGTTTTTGAATAAATGAAAGGAAGTGCGAATTTGAAATAAATACAAATAAATTCGTAGTAAACTAGAATCAATGATAATTCTTTGATTTTTTAAAGAGAAATCCTTCATTCATTTAATCGGATTATTACAATATAAAAGGCGATACATGCAATACAAAAATCAATTGCAAACTTTATTAAAAACCTGATTATAAGTTGCAGCAAGGCGCACAGTTGTAAGTCATCTGGATAGTGAGCATACTCCAGTATCCCAGTCTAAAATCGCACCAATCACCTCAAGGAAGCAAGGCGTCCAATCTGGAAGATGAAGGAACCCAAGAGCCAAGGCGTTTTCCTTATTCACTTCACACGCCTCTCAGCAAGTACAGTACGGCCCTGGCAGCAGCATTAAATAAAGTATGGCCTCTTGAAGAATGTGCCAGATCACAGAAACAAGAATAAATAAATCGCCTTATTGCTTAGATGAATGATCTCTGTGAAACCCTTGTTTGAATCCACCTCAGTAAGCCCAAATGCAACCTCTGAATGAAGTTACCCTGTTGACAATCTTCAACTGGTATTGCACAGTCTTAGTATGCCTGATTCTGAAGAGGGAACGTTCTCCAAAATCTGATGATCTGCAGAAACCCTGGTTTCTCAAACCCCGATGCTCTCATAGAGAAATAATGACAAATTAGAATAATCAACATAATGAGTTCGATTTTCCCTTGAGGAAATAGATAGCCTCTCTCAAAAAGTCGACCCTTCTCAAAAATCACCTCAATAACATTTAATAATAAATAATTCGCCCCTTTTCAATACTTAGGCCAATATTTTAATAAATGGCGTCCCTTTTATTTAATGAATATTAAACTCATCAAATATTAAATTTTCCCTTCATTATAAAGTATTAAAAAAATACTTTATAATTTGCCATTTTAATAATAACTTTAATATTTCATTAAAATGACTTTATATTATAAAGTCAAATTAACAATTCCTTTAATTATTATTAAATGCTTCTAATAACTCCTGTTTGCTCAACAAATCATCAAACCGGGTCGATACTGAGCTGACCAGCTAAATCAGGTGCCCTGCTAAAAATAGCAACTCCTACCTGCCTGACTTACTATAAATAGTAAGTACCTCTAAATCACTCTGTGTGTGTCTGCAGAAGCCCAAACCTGAATCAACTGCTGCAGTGATCTTCCCAACGCTGGATAACTGCCTCAAGTGATCCTCTAAACACTTCTGCCAGCCTACGAGGATCTGAATAATAGGCTAACCTCTGACACAACTGTACTGCCTAGGAAGGGGACATTACAAGAGATAACACTGAGCAGCACACCCCAGTACTTCACCACAAATCTTAAGAAGTACTTGGTCGCGACCTAAACAGGACAAGGCATCTTGTGTCACGTCTCAGACTTTGATGCTGTTTTGTCCATAGCTTTGTGTGGATTTATTATATGAATGATGGTGTGTGTTAGAGTAATATGATATAATACAATGCTTTGGTGTGTGGAAATGTGAAAAATATTTACTTTTGAAATTGTGAACGCATTTTATTTTGAAAATATGCAAGATAGAACAAAATAGAAGTATTGATTTAATTATTGCTTTGATTTATATCTCTATATCGGTTACTAATACAATTTCGTTGTTGCATGCCTGAGTGCACTTGAGTTGCAGGTGGTCGAAGACCAAGAGTGTGATTGAGGAAAGAAGGCTAGCTTCCCGATAGGGTAAAAGAGGAAGAACTCTCGGTCACACACACAGCACCTAAAAATCATATAGTTGCATTTAGGCAATGTCTGTTTTAATTTGATTGTTTTGAGTTACTTACAAAATAAGTAATAAATGGTTTGAATAAATAAATAATAAAAATAATAACATAAATATAAATTAATTATTAATTGTAGTTTTAAAAGGTTTATGATTTTTAAATCTATCTTAATTAACAAGCCAAATGAATATGTGTTTATGGAGTAAGTATTTTTGAATTATCTATCCAACTTTTTGTGCAAATAATTGAAAATCTTTTATTATATTTTATTTATTTATGAAATTGAAATAAAATTGAAATATTTTATTTGCATATGTCTTAATTTCAAAGTCCAAGATTAGGAGAGAGGAAACTAATATTAAATAGAAAAAGACATTCCCGAGAAAAATGAGTTTGGGAAATTCTTCTTAAAACAAACAAAACTCTCGGCAAGTGGCTATCTCTTTTATTTTTGCATGTAAATGTCTGCCAAGAAATTTTTCCATCTGTCAATTTGGAAGGGTTTGCATGACTCTCGGTAGACGGGATAAGGATTTAAGGTGGAGAGAAGACAGGAAAAAGGATAATAGAAGCTTATTCAGAAAAGAACCCGCTCAGGAGAAGCAGACTGAAGGAAAAATTGGGCATCTTCAACTGGAAGCTTTTAATCAGGTTTTTTTGTTCCTTCTATTAGTCTAGTTTCAAATTTTGGCAACAGTGGGAGAGCTTGTATGCAAAAATTGTGATTTTGTCTGCAAATTTGAGTTTTAAAACCTGGGGAAAACTTTCTCTTTTAATTAGTTTACACTGTGAGAAAATTCCCAATTCCTTCCTTTCAAAATGGAGTTTATTCTTTTGCAATCTGTTTATTCTTTTAAAATCTGGGTTTTGTGATTCTAGCATTTCATTGATACATCTCTATACAGAAAACCAAAGAGTAATTATATATATATATATATATATATATTTATACATATGTATTTATATATATATATTACTAGCAATCCTGTTTGATTTCGAAATTTTTCTTGAATAAATCTGTGCTGCTATGGCGTTTCTTTTTTTTCATTGTTATGGCAAACATTTTTTTTTTGTTTGGGGGAGGGGATTAACCCCAGCCCCGTCCCAAAGGAAGGGACGGCGCTGTGGGGAGTCCCGCACCCTCCACAGGCCGCGGCCTGTGGAGGGGGCGTGGCCTCCTCACAGCCCGCGCCCTCCCTATGCGAGAGGCAAGGCCTCCAAGCCCCTTTGGGGCGCAAAACTCTTACCATGAACCTTTAAAATTTGCTTCTTTCTGTGTGTTCTGCGCAGCAGATTTACATGGTATGATAAATATTTATATGTAATTTTATATCTATATATATTTATATATATATACACACACGGAGCTGTGTAAATATATATATATCAATGTGAACTTACACAGATATAACGATCTACAAAATATGATATATTTCAGACAATATATATATAGACATCTCAGTATCCCTGAAGCTGGAAATATAAAAATGTAGTTCTTAGAATCATGCAATATTGGTGATTTTCTTTTGGTCACATATTCTTATGTTTGCATACAGATGTAGATTTCTGAATATTAGCATACAATAGAAAACATAGATACAAATATGCGAACCTCTGTTTTTCTGAAAGAATTATCTTGTTTTTGTATATTATTTTAACCAGAAACTTGTAGCAAATTGGAGATTTTACTTTCAAATCAGCTTGAATCTCGAAGATATAGAAATATACATAAATCTGAGAACACTGTTTTTTTCTTTATTATTACTTCTGCTTATGTTAATGCACAGAAAACACCATGATGTTCATACATTTTACCTTTGAAAACCAAACTTGAACAAAGAACACTCAAGAGAGTAGCTTGGAGTGAGAACAGATTTATTTACTAAACAGAAGAAAATATGCTGAGAAAAGAGCAGATTTTATTTTTAATACTGAAACTTTACAACCTATTCTTTTGTTCAAACATGTTAAAATGGAACTCAAAAGATGTTTTGAAACTCTCTTTGATATCTAAGTATGAATGGAAAATAGTTTGATAAACATTTTATGAATATGGATAAATGAAGGAAATTCTTTTTAGAATCAATGAAATGCATGAAGCATATAAGGAAAACAAATAGCTTTTCTGTTTCTACACTTTATATTGTATTTTGGGTAACTTCCGGGATAGGATGCCGAAGGTGGATCCACAAAGACGGTGGTTTTACCTTTTTCTGAAACTACCACTTGTTTTTAATTATGCTTGGCCAAGCACTTGTACTATTGAAATAGATGGATTTGTTTTAAAAGCCTAGTAATATATGTATTTTGGTCTCTGCCACCTCTTGTTGCAAGAAATATGTTTTCTCATGATAGAAATGCATATAGGCACCAAGCATGCATCGAGAGTTCCCTCCTGTTTTACTGTGTCAGGTTGCTAGGCTCCTTATGCAGGGCCGGGGATTTCTTCGAGTTAGGAAGGAACCCAGGGAAGTCATGTACTTCATGGTTGGGCGGAAAAGGCACCTGAATCACACTCTTGGCCCCAGCTCGCAAGAAGACCGATGGTGTCACGGCGGTTGGAGGATCAGAGTTTTTATTTTACTATTTATGTACTTGAGTATCCTACTGGAATGGCTTGTGAAGCCCATTGTAAATGTAATTGTATTTGGCATTTGTTACTGCAACATTGAAATAGATGTGTTATTTAGATTTTGATGTAACATTGATACAAATGTATTTATTGAAGTTATTGGTCTCACACAAATGTGAATATTTATTGGTTTATTGATCTCTTTTGAGTATGGGTGAATATATGTGAAAATGCATTGATATACTTGGCCATGTGCATAATCATGATGAAATGCAAATGTTTTATTTTATATACAGGAAATGCAATTTGATTTAATTCTTTTACATTGAGTTTACTTTGAAAACTCTTATTAATGGCATAATTTTTAAAGTAAACTTTTGAAACGGATTGAACAATTTAAAATGCTTTTGCTTATCTACCAAGCGTTACATCTTGCATGAGATGAAAATGGCATACTTGGAAAAATGGTCCACCACAACCATCATGCTTGTGAATCCATCCACCATCGGCAACTGTGCGATGAAATCCAAGTTGATACTCACCCAAGGGCACACTAGAACAGGAAAAGGCTGCAAAAGTCCGCCAAGGAGGTGCGTCACTGCCTTATCTTGTTGGCATATCAAGAACGTGTGCACATACGTATCCACATCCTCCATCATACTAGACAAAAAGTACCCTTTCTTTAGCAATGCAAGAGTTCTCTTCTCTCCAGGGTGCCCCACCCACAAAGACTCGTGGCACTCTGAGATGAGTTCCCTCCACAAATCCTTCGACTTTGGCACATATAATTTGTTATCTGAAAAAGTAAAGGAAATCATTATGCATATGGAATCGGTGTGTTCGGCTAGATTTTATCTGAAGTACAATTTCATGTGCTTGGGAGAAATTTTAGAGCCCTTCCTTGACCCGCTCTAGAATGTGTTCATTGACCCCAATCTGGCTCACTCCAAAGCCAGGTTGCTCTCCTAATCTAGCGAGCTGAGTCTTTCAACTCAATGCATCAGCAACTAAATTATGGCACCCGGGATTATACACGAGTTCGAAGTCGAACTCTGCTAGGAACTCTTGCCACTGCACTTGATTAGGGGTCAGCTTAGCCTGCAACTTGAAATAAGTCGAACTTTCATTGTCCGTCTTCACTACAAAGGAAACTCCGAGAAGATAATGGCGCCACACTCTCAAGCAATGCATGATCGTTGTTATCTCATTTTCATGCACCGAGTAGTTCCGCTCCTAGTCATTGAGTTTACTAGACCCAAAGGCCACAAGATGGCCATCCTTTTTTCGTTGGAACAAAACAGGGGCAGCATAGGGCGAGCAAGACGGCCTAAGGAATCCAACAAAAGTTAGCTCCAAGAGTTGTCTTTTCAGTGCTTCCATCTCAGGTGCAGACAATCAATAAGGAGCCTTCGCAAGAGGGCGAGCTCCCGGCTCCAACTCGATCCAGTGATCTACATGCCTCCTTGGCAAGAGTTCTACAGGAAACCATTCTGAATTGACATCCGAGTACATCTGGATAATATCTTGCACATCCTCAGGATTAGAGGATTCGGCTTCCGCCTCTTCATCCCAATCCCCGAGGAATGTTGCCAAGTAGATTTCGTCGGTGTCCTTTCGAATAGCTTTGTGCAAGGTCATCGCTGATATCGCTTGTTTGTCGAGACCAACTTTTATGGTCTGTAGCATACTTGGTCGCTTGGGATCCATGAAAGTAAAGCAGCTGAGATGTGTAGCAAGCATGGCACAAGATTGACGAATAAAGTCTTGACCCAAGATCAAGTCAAAATCCATCATGTCTATGGCCACCAAATTAATCGCACCCAACCATGATCCCACTCGAATAAGAACACCTCATATCTCCCGCACGTAGTTCTCTGCTGCGCCATTCACACTTTTAAAGGACTTTTGTCCCTCGGCCATAGGAAGACTGATCCTTCCCGCCTTGCTCGTAGCAATATAACTATGGGTCACACCAAAGTCCAGCATAGCAAGCACCTTTGTTGGTCCAAAGAAAACCTCTACAAAACATAATTCGTGTAGAGTCGAGGCGTCCTAGAATGGCGCACTTACTTGAAGATTCTAATGGACTGTATTCAAGAGCTACAGATCACCCATCTCAGCAACTGGTTTCTCATGGGACAATACCACATTGCCTCTTTCGCACTCAAGACACTCCCGTGCCCAGTAATCCGAGCGACCACATATGAAACAGTTCTCCCATTTATTCTCAGAGTTCGCAGGCCGCTCCCTCTAAGGCTTGTTGCCCTGCTTCTTATTGCTTTTCCCTTCACTGCGCTTGCAGTAGAGCGCACCCCCATGCTCCTTATTCTTATTATAGAATGTTGTTTTTTTTTCCGCAGCATCCGACTTACCCCCTCCTTACTCTTTAGTTGCATCCCCCTTGAAGTCAAGGAGACGCTCAGCCGCAACAATGCCCTGAGGAAAAGTCTACACATTCTATTAGCATACGTCCACTTGCGCCCACTATTGTAATCCCCACATAAACAGGTACAACTTTTCGAAATCGGTCATCGCCTTCAGGGTTTCCAGCACCAGAGTTTGAAAAGCCTTTACATAATCGCGCACCTTGCTGGTGTGCTTGAGCTTGTCGAACTGGGCTTGCACGACCCACTCTGAATTCCTGGGACGAAATTGATCGCACAAGGAATCTTTGAGCTCCTCCCAAGTATCTATGTCTTCAACAACGCACCCAGCTTGTTTATCAGCCTACCTCGATCTCCAACAGAGCTTAGCACTCTCGGTGACGAAAGAAATGGCTTTCTTGAGTTGGGCATCATTGGACAAACCGGGCATGTTCGCAAATAGCTCCTTGGTGTCCCAGAAGTTCTCCAAAACCTTGTCATCAAGCTTTCCATCATAATAGTCCACCAAATTTGAACCCTTATTAGAGGACTGCGCTCCGCTATGGGTAAGGATCGTATTATGCAGCGTCTAGACCTCTCGTAGGAACTTGCACTCCTCCTTGAGCGCATTGAGTGCATCTTTCACAGTGTGGGTCTCAGCCATTACCTCATTGTACGCAGTCTCCAAATTACTGGTGTGCTCGTCTAATGCCATGGCCTCTGTTGCAAACACGCGAGCTTCCAAGTCCTGTAACCAGTCGCACATTTACGGTTGGTCAGGGTTTTCACTGCGGTCAGTACACATTCCTGATACGACATGCTCTCACTTGGCTCCAGGTTCAGGCTTGGTGTCGGCTCTGAGGGCTCTTCCCGCCATGGATGTGGTGCACGCAAGAACCAAAAGTTGCTACAATAGGTCGTGTTTTGTCCACAACCCGCTCTGATACCAACTGACACGGGAATACACCGAGTGCATCCTCGTGCGGCACCAAAATGACGACTCGCCCAACTCAGGGAGATCTGAGGAGTTCGCCGCTTGGACTACGCCTCACTCTAAGTATGGATCAAGACTTCGAAACTCACAATAAATGCCACCACGGTAAAGTAATTAAGATTCAATGCAAAACACAACAAGCATAAAAGTGCACACACAACAAAACTAAGAAGAGCACCGAAATTTGGAACACACAGATATGGGGCAAGTACTTTCTAACATTAATCTGCACCGGAATTACAATGTCTTGGATCAAGTTCATGCAAATAGGGCACCACCGAGATTGCCTGCATAACCCGCAACAATTTATAGGCTACCCCACTAGAGCTTTCAGTTCAATTACAACACAAGGTGCAACTCACTTTAAAACTCAAAAAACCTTGCACCAGATTGGAACAAGGGGGAAAAAGGTGCGCCTCCTCGGCTCTACACCAAAACCCCTTCACACTTTTTACACAGCACTTAGAGAATAAACAAATTCACACTTAGCTTCTACACAGCAAATTATCGCATTCTCCTATTACGCATGAACTGAATAGTGCATACTTTTATAGAGCCAAAGAAGCTCCAAGAGGTGTGCACCAATCAGGACTGCGACTAGGTCAAAGACGACACGCATGCTACAAGTGCGCCATACAGTGCAAAGTGCTCATAACTCGGAATGAGCAAGAACTCCGCATTGGTCGTGCATCAAATCTAAAACGCTTTATTCGAGCCACCAAACTTGGAATTGCCACAACATAACCCAAAATATAACACGCACCCAACATACAATCGAATCACGCATCTAGTGATGCACTGGAGCATGCAACCTTTAATACATGTCGGGACACGCATTGCACTTTGAATCCGGATCGCACTAACAATTCGCTCCGCTTTGACTGTGTCATTGTGCACCCATTTATTCCATGGGACAGCGTTGCATAGAAACCGAGTCGGGTCAAGCATAAAATTGTTTCATATGTGGTCGCCCGAATCACTAAGCACAGGAGTGTCCAAAGCGCCAAAGAGTCAATGCGGTACTGTCCCATGAGAAACCATTTGCTAAGATGGGTGCTTTGCAGCTCTTGAAAACAATCCATGAGAATCTTCAAGTGCGTGCGCCAATCTAGGACGCATTGACTCTACAAGTATTATGTTTTGTAGAGGTTTACATTGGACCAACAAAGTTGCTTGCTATGCTGGACTCTGGTGCGACCCATAGTTATATTGCTACGAGCAAGGCGAGAAGGCTCAGTCTTCCTATGGCCGAGGGACAAAAGTCCTTTAAAAGTGTGAATGGCCTAGAAGAGAAGTGCGTGGGGGACATACGAGGTGTTCCTATTCGAGCGGGATCATGGTTGGGTGCAATTAATTTGGTGGCCATAGACATGACGGATTTTGACTTGATCTTGGGTCAAGACTTTATTCGTCAATCTTGTGCCATGCTTGCCCCACATCTTGGCTGCGTTATTTTCATGGACCCCAAGCGACCAAGTATGTTGCAAACCATAAAGGTTGTTCTCGACAAACGAGTGATCTCTGGGATGAGCTTCCGCAGAGCTGCTTGGAAGGACACCAATGAACTCTACTTGGCAATGCTCCTCAGGGATCGAGATGAAGAGGCGGAAGCCAAATCCTCTAATCCTGAGGATGTGCAAGATGCCATTCAAATGTACTCAGATGTCATGCCAGAATGGTTGCCTGCGTAACTCCCGCCAAGGAGGCATGTAGATCACTGGATCGAGTTGGAGCCGGGAGCTCGCCCTCCTTCAAAGGCTCCTAATCGATTGTCCACACCTGAGATGGAAGAACTGAAAAGACAGCACTTGGAGCTTACTGAGGTTGGGTTCCTTAGGCCATCTCGCCTGCCCTATGCTGCCTCTGTTTTGTTCCAATGAAAGAAGGATGGATCTCTGCGGCTTTGTGTGGATTACTAAGCTCTCAACAAGCTCACAATCAAAAACAAATACCCGTTGCCCCTCATAGCGGACAGTTTTGATTGACTCACCGAGGCGAGGTATTTTACTAAGTGTACTTGCACCAAGGTTATTACTAGATCCAGATTGCTCCTGGAGATGAGAAGATTGCAATCACAACGCGGCATGGATTCTATGAGTACCTAGTCATGTCGTTCGGATTAACCAATGCACCGGCTACGTTCTGCACTTTGATGAACGATGTGTTCCACCCTTTGCTAGATAGTTGTGTTGTTTACGTAAACGACATTCTAGTTTTTAGCCGAACCTTAGAAGGACACAAAGTTCATTTCACAAAAGTATTCGAGTTGCTATGGCGGAACAAATTGTTTGTAAAAAACGAGAAATGCTCCTTCGCAGAGACTGAGATCCAATTCTTAGGCAATATAGTTAGACATGGCTTGCTAAAGCCTGACCCAGAGAAGCTGCGTGCCATAAAGGATTAGGAGTCGCTCTGATTAGTCCATGAGGTGCGCCAATTTTTGGGATTGGCGAATTACTACTGCAAGTTTGTCCTGGGGTATTCAAAGATTTTTGTTCCTTTGACCGACCTGCTAAAAAAGGATCGCGGTTGGAAGTGGGCACCCAAATCGCAACAAGCATTCGAGCAGCTTAAAAGTAAGCTCACAGAGCAACCTGTGTTGGCACTTCCAAGGAATGGGGAATCCTTTCAAGTCGAGAATGATGCGTCTGATTTTGCTTTGGGTGAGGTCCTTATGCAAGATGGCCATCCTATGGCCTTTGAGTCCAGAAAACTCAATGACCAAGAGTGGAACTAATCGGCGCATGAAAAGGAGATGACAGCGATCGTGCCCTGCTCGAGAGTGTGGTGCCATTATCTTCTCAGAGTGCCCTTTGTAGTGAAGACGGACAATGTAAGTTCCACATATTTCAAGTCGCAAGCTAAACGGACCCCTAAGCAAGCGCGGTGGCAAGAGTTCCTAGCAGAGTTTGAATTTGAACTCGTGTACAATCTCGGAAGCCATAATTTAGTTGTTGATGCACTAAGTCGAAAGACTCAGCTCGCCGCATGAGGAGAGCAACTGGGCTTTGGAGCGAGGCAGATCAGGGTTGTTGAACACATTCTGGAGTGGGTCAAGGAAGGCCTCCAGAACGACTCCCAAGCACATCAAATTGTACTTTATGTAAAATCTGGTCGAACACGCCGATTCCATATGCATAATAATTTGCTTTACTTTTAATATAACAGATTATATGTGCCGAAGTGGAAGGATTTGCGGAGGGAACTCATCTCAGAGTGCCACGACTCTTTGTGGGCGGGGCACCCTGGACAAAAGAGAAATCTTGCATTCTAGAGAGAGGGTACTTTTGGCCTAGTATGAGGGAGGACGTGGATACGTATGTGCGCATGTGCTTGACATGCCAACAAAGATAAGGTAGTGATGGACCTCCCTGGCGAACTTTTGCAGCCTTTGCCTGTTCCAGTGAGCCCTTAGGCCAGTATCAACATGGATTTCATCACACAATTGCCGATAGTGGATGGGTTGACAAGCATAATGGTCGTGGTGGACCGTTTTTCAAAGTATGCCATTTTCATCTTATGCAAAACGCCTTGTCCTGCTAAGGTCGTGGCCGAGTACTTCTTCAGATTTGCGCTGAAGTACTGAGGCACACCGCTCAGCATTATCTCTAATCATGACCCGAGGTTCACCTCCAACTTCTGGGTGGAGCTCTTCAAGTTGATGCAAACAAAGCTCTTGATCTCATCATCCGCAGACGGATGGACAGACTGAGTGGATAAATGGGATCCTGGAAGATTATCTTCGGCACTATTTTTGGGCAGACCAAACCAACTGGCCTCATTTGCTGGATGTGGCCTAGTTCAGTTATAATCTACAAAACTCAACTGCGAGTCAGTACTCGCCATTCCAATTTGCTACTAGGCAACAGCCTCTAACTCTGCATTTCGTTTTGCGTGGATATCTGGGTCTGAGCTCCGAGGCAGCAGAGTATGTTAAGCGATTTAATGATCGTATCGACTTGGCACAATACCATTTGACCAAGGCTGCAGACCGCATGAAAAAGTATGCAGAAGCGCACCATAGGCTTGTAGAATTCCAAGTTGGGGACCAAGTTCTATTAAGGATGGACTAAAATCAATTCAAAGCACCCAAGGGATTGAGTGCTTCACTGATCCGAAGGTGGGATGGTCCCTTCGATGTGACCTAGCAAGTTGGAAAAGTTGCCTATCAGCTCAATTTGCCCCTGCACATGAAAGTGCACCCCGTGTTCCATGTAAGTCAGCTAAGAGTGAACCATTATCACAAGGATGATCCGGTGCGCAATATTCTGAGCCGAGGACCTACCAATGTTTTAGATCGTCCTAAGCAAAAGGTTAAGTTCTAGCCATGAGAACTAAAGGATACAAAAGAATGGCTTATCGTGAGTTCCTTGTTCATTAGGAAGGAAAACTCAAGGATGAAGCAACTTGGGAAAGGGTCGAATCTCTCTGGCGCGATGAGGTAAAAGTCATGGAGTTCTTGCAAGGGAACTCAACTAAGTCTAACTTAGTCCGCACTTTGCACCCCTGTTCTGAGAATTCTTTGTGTGGAGCGGAGGCCACGCACCGGCGGCAGGGGCATCGCCTCAATTAGGTGGGACATGTTTTCCTCAACTCCTCTACACTATTGCGCTTGACATGACCAAGTTATGCAATGCTGTCCCACGGAATAAATGTGTGCACAGTGACCCAGTCAAAGTGAAGCGAGTTGTTGGCATGACCCCCCGACATCCTCTAGTCCATCACTGGATGCGTGATCCGATTGTATGTTGGGTGCGTGTTGTATTTTGGGCTACGTCCTGGCAATTCCGAATTTCGTGGCCCGAATAAAGTGTTTTAGATTTGGTGCGTGGCCGATGCGGGAGTTCTTACTCATTTTGAGTTATGAGCACTTTGCACCACATGGCGCACTTGTAGCATGCATGTCCTCTTTGACCCAGTCGTAGTCCTGATTGGTGTGCACCTATTGGAGCTTCTTTGGCTCTATAAAAGGACGCACTATTCAGCTCATGCGTAACAGGACAATGCGATAATTTGCTATGTAGAAGCTAAGTGCGAATTTGTTTATTCTCTTAAGTGTTGTGAAAAAAGTGCGAAGGGATTTTGGTGCAGAGCAGAGGAGGCGCACCTTTTTCCCCCTTGTTCCAATCTGGTGCAAGGTTTTCTGAGTTTGAAAGTGTGTTGCACTTTGTGTTGTAACCGAACTGAAAGCTCTAGTTGGGTAGCCTATAAATTGTTGCGGGTTATGCAGGCAATCTCATCGATGCCCGACCTGCATAACTTGATCCAAGACATTGTAATTCCAGTGCGGATTAATATTAGAAAGTACTCACCCCATATCTATGTATCCCAAATTTCGGTGCTCTTATTAGTTCTGTTGTAGTGTGCACTTTTATGCTTCTTGTGTTTTGCATTGAATCTTAATTACTTTACCGTGGTGGCGTTCATTCTGATTTTCGAAGTCCCGATCCATACTTAGACCAAGGCGTAGTCCAAGCAGCGAACTCCTCAGATCTCCCTGAGCTGGGCGAGGCGTTGTTTTTGTAATATAAGGGGACATGTTTCCGGGATGTCCCCTGCACTGTTGAACTTGACACGAGCCTATTTCTATGCAATGTTGTCCCAGGAAATAAATGGATGCGCAGTGACCTAGTCAAAGCGGAGCGCGTTGTTGGCACGATCTGGATTCAAAGTGTAGTGCATGTCCCAACATGCATTGAAGGTTGTGAGCTCCAGTGTGTCACTGGATGCGTGATCCGATTGTATGTTGGGTGCGTGTTGTATTTTGGGTTACATCGTAGCGATTCCGAGTTTCGTGGCTCGAAGAAAGCGTTCCAGATTTGGTGTGTGGCCGATGTGGGAGTTCTTACTCATTCCAAGTTATGAGCACTTTGCACTGCATCGTGCACCTGTAGCATGCATGTCCTCTTTGACCCAGTTGCAGTCCTAATTGGTGCGCACCTCTTGGAGCTTCTTTGGCTCTATAAAAGAACGCACTATTCAGTTCATGCATAACGGGAGAATGCCCTAATTTATTGTGTAGAAGCTAAGTGCGAATTTTTTTATTCTCTTAAGTGTTTTGTAAAAACTGCGAAGGGGTTTTGGTGCACAGCTGAGGAGGCACACCTTTTTCCCCCTTGTTCCAATCTAGTGCAAGGTTTCCTAAGTTTCAAAGTGTGTTGCACTTTGTGTTGTAACCTAACTGAAAGCTCTAGTGAGGTAGCCTATAAATTGTTGTGGGTTATGCAGGCAATCTTGGCGATGCCCAACTTGCATGAACTTGATCCAGGAAATTCTAATTCTAGTGTGGATTAATTTTAGAAAGTACTTTCCCCATATCTGTATGTTCTAAATTTTAGTGCTCTTCTTAGTTTTGTTGTTGTGTGCACTTTTATGCTTGTGTTTTGCATTGAATCTTAATTACTTTACCGTGGTGGCATTTATTCTAACTTCTGAAGTTCCAATCCATACTTAGAGTGAGGCGTAGTCCAACCAACAAACTCCTTAGATCTCCCTGAGTTGGGCGAGCCGTTGTTTTGGTGCCGCACGAAGACTCGCTCGATGGAGCCCGTGTCAGTTGGTATCAGAGCCATGTTGCAGACTGAACTCGACCTATTGTAGAAACTTACGGTTCTCGCATGCACAACATCCATGGCGAGAAGAGGCCCCGGAACCGACACCGAGCCTGAACCTGAAGCCGAGTGACAGCAAGCCATATCAGGAGTGCGTACTCGGCGTGGTGAAAACCGTGACCAACCCAGAACGCACAACTGGTTATAGAACTTGGAAGCTCACGTGTCCGCAACAGAGGCCACGAAATTAGATGAGCGCACCACTAATCTGTAAACTACGTACAATGACGTAATGGTCGAGACCCACACTGTGAAAAATGCACTCGATGTGCTCAAGGAGTGCAAGTTCCCACGAGAGGGCTAGATGCTACATAATACGCTCCTTACCTATAGCGGAGCACAACCCTCTAATAAGGGTTCAAATCTGATGGACTATTATGATGGAAAGCGTGATGACAAGGTTCTGCAGAACTTCTTTTGGGACATCGAGGAGCTATTTGCGAACATGCCTCGGTTGTCCGACGATGCCCAACTCAAGAAAGCCATTTCTTTCCTCACTGGGAGTGCTAAGCTTTGGTGAAGATCGAGGCAGGCTGCTAAACAAGTTAGCCATGTTGTTGAAGACATAGATACTTGGGAGGAGCTAAAAGATGCCTTGCGCAATCAATTCCGTCCCGAAAATTTGGAGTGCGTCATGCAAGCCCAGTTCAATGAGCTCAAGCACACTAGCAAGGTGCTCGATTATGTAAAGGCTTTTCAAACTCTGGTGCTAGAAGCCCCGAAGGGGATGACCAATTTCGAAAAGTTGTACCTGTTTATGCGAGGATTGCAACAGTGGGCTCAAGCGAACCTACACCAACAAATTGTGCAGACTTTGCCTCAGGCCATAGCTACAGCCGAGCATCTCCTTGACTTCAAGGGGGATGCGGCTAAATGGTATGGAGGGGGTAAGTTGGATGCTGCGAAAAAAAGACCATTCTGTAATAAGAATAAGGAGCACGGGGGTGCGCCCTACCCCAACCGCGGTGAAGGAAAAAGTAATAAGAAGCAGGGCCACAAGCCTCAAAGGGAGCGACCTACGAACTCTGAGAAGAAAAGGGAGAAGAACTGTTTCGTATGTGGTCGCTTGGATTATTGGGCACGAGTGTCCAAACGCCAAAGAGTCAATGCGGTACTGTCTCATAAGAAACCAGTTGTTGGGATGGGTGCTCTGCAACTCTTGAATACAGTCCATGAGAAACTTCAAGTAAGTGCGCAATTCCAGGACGCCTTGACTATACATGAATTATGTTTTGTAGAGGTTTTCTTTGGACAAATAGAGCTGCTTGCTATGCTGGACTCTGGTGCGAACCATAGTTATATTGTTCCAAGCAAGGCGAGAAGGCTCAGTCTTCCTATGGCCGAGGGAGAGAAGTCCTTAGAAAGTGTGAATGGCCCAACAGAAAAGTGCGTGGGGGACATACGAGGTGTTCCTGCTCGAGTGGGATCATGGTTGGGTGTGATTAATTTGGTGGCCATAGACATGACGGATTTTGAATTGATCTTGAGTCAAGACTTTATTCGTCAATCTTGTGCCATGCTTGCGCCACATCATCACTGCATTATTTTCATCGACCCCAAGCCACCAAGTATGTTGCAGACCATAAAGGTTGGTCTCGACAAACTAGTGATATCTACGATGAGCTTGTGCAAAGCTGCCCGGAAGGACACCGACAAAATCTACGTTGTACCACTCCTTGGGGATTGGGATGAAGAAGCAAAAGCCGAATCCTCTAATCCTGAGAATGTGCAAGATGTCATCCAAATCTACTCTGATGTCATGCCAAAACAATTGCGTGCGTAACTCCCACCAAGGAGGCATGTAGATCCCCGGATCGAGTTGGAGCCGGGAGCTCGCCCTCCTACAAAGGCTCTTTATCAATTGTCTGCACCTGAGATGGAAGAACTGAAAAGACAGCTCTTGAAGCTCACTAAGGCTGGGTTCCTTAGATTGTCTCACTCGCCCTATGTTGCCCCTGTTTTGTTCTAACGAAAGAAGCATGGCCATCCTATGGCCTTTGAGTCCAAAAAACTCAATGACCGTGAGCGGAACTACTCAGTGCACGAAAAGGAGATAACGGCGATCGTGCACTGCATGAGAGTGTGGCGCCATTATCTTCTTGGAGTTCCCTTTGTAGTGAAGATGGACAATGTAATTTCCACTTATTTCAAGTTGTAGGCTAAGCTGACCCCTAAGCAAGCGCGGTGGCAAGAGTTCTTAGCAGAGTTCAACTTAGAACTTGTGTACAATCCTGGGTGCCATAATTTAGTTGTTGATGCACCAAGTCGAAAAACTTAGCTCCTCGCATTAGGAGAGCAACCTGGCTTTGGAGCGAGCCAAATCGGGGTCCCTGAACACATTCTGGAGCGGGTCAAGGAAGGGCTCCAGAACGACTCCCAAGCACATCAAATTATAGTACAGGTAAAATCTGGTGGGACACGTCAATTCCATATAGATAATGATTTGCTTTATTTTTCAAATAACAGATTATATGTGCCGAAGTGGAAGGATATGCGGAGGGAACTCATCTTAGAGTGCCACGACTTTTTGTGGGCGATGCACCCTGGACAGAAGAGAACTCTTGCATTGCTGGAGAGAGGGTACTTTTGGCCTAGTATGAGGGAGGATGTGGATACATATGTGCACACGTGCTGACATGCCAACAAGATAAGGCAGTGACGCACCTCCCTAGTGGACTTTCGCAGCCTTTTCTTGTTCTAGTGCGCCCTTGGGCGAGTATTAGCATTGATTTCATCACACAGCTACCGATGGTGGATGGATTCACAAGCATAATGGTTGTGGTGGAGTACTGGGGCATGCCGCTCAACATTATCTCAGATCGTGACCCGAGGTTCACGTCCATCTTCTAGGCGTTTCTCTTCAAGTTGATGGGGACAAAGCTCTTGATGTCAACGTGTTATCATCCGCAGACGGATGGACAGACTGAGCGGATAAATGGGATTCTAGAAGATTATCTTCGGCACTATGTTTGGGCAGACCAAACCAACTGGCCTCACTTGCTAAATGTGGCCCAATTCAATTATAATTTGCAAAACTCAAGTGCGAGTCAGTACTCGCCATTCTAGCAGCCTCTAACCCCGCATTCCGTTTTGCGTGGATATCTAGGTCCGAGCTCCGAGTGAGCAGAGTATGTTAAGAAGTTCAATGATCGTATCGACTTGGCAAGATACCATTTGACCAAAGTTGCGGACTGCATGAAAAAGTATGTGGATGCGCACCGCAGGCTTGTAGAATTCCAGGTTGGGGACCGACTTTTATTAAGGATGGACTAGAATCAATTCAAAGCACCCAAGGGATTGAGTGCTTCTATGATCCAAAGGTGGGATGGTCCCTTCGAAGTGACCCAGCGAGTTGGAAAAGTTGCCTATCGGCTCAATCTACCCCTGCACTTGATAGTGCACCCCGTATTCCATTTAAGTCAGCTAAGAGCGCACCATTCTGACGAGGATGATCCAGTGCGCAATATTTTGTGCCGAGGACCTGCCAATGTTTTAGATCGCCCTAAGCAGAAGGTTAAGGAAGTTTTGGCCATAAGAACTGAAGGATACGAGAGAATGGCTTATCGCAAGTTCCTTGTTCATTGTTAAGGAAAACCGAAGGATGAAGCGACTTGGGAAAGGGTCGAGTCTCTTTGGCTCAATGAGGAAAAAGTCATGGAGTTCCTACAAGGGAACTCAACTCAGTCTAACTGAGTCCGCACTTTGCACCCATGTGCTGAGAAGTCTTTGCGAGGAGCGGAGGCCGAGCACTGGCGCCGAGGGCGTCGCCTGAATTAGGTGGAAGAGAATATAAGGGGACATGTTTTCGTGAGGTCCTCTACATTGTTCAGCTTGACAAGACCTGATTTCTATGCAACACTGTCCCACAAAATAAATGGGTGCGCAATGACCCATTCAAAGTGGAGCAAGTTGTTGGCGCGATCCGGGTTCAAAGTGCAGTGCATGTCCCGACATGCATTGAAGGTTGCGTTCTTTGGTCCATCACTGGATGCATGATTCAAATTATGATAATCATAAACATCACTCATCAATGTGGAAATATGAAACAACTAAATCATATCAAAAAATTCTTCTATTTTTCACTACCACAAAATCTGCAAATACTGAAAATTGATCTGTTCACTAGACAAATATGTAAAAATCAGATTTTCAATGTTAGAACAGCAGTTGTAATAGAAGCTTCTTAAGTATTGCCACATGGGAACATATTATAGAGAATGCGCGAATGAATAGTGATGACTTCATAATAAGGAAGAGTCGTGTATGCAGCTTCTTGTAATTGAGCCGGCCAGTATTAGACATCATGGAGAATTCATAGAGTTCAAGAAATTCATCACATCGCTTATTAAAGTTTTAAAGGAATATTATTAATTTGAAGTTTGCAACGCCAAGTTCTTTAAAGATATAGCTTTGGATTCTTCATTAAGATGCATAGAATTAAACTGACGGACTCTATATGGCAGCAACACATCGGAAGACAGTTGTCAAATGTTTAGAAGATCCTCACATGAGACAAAAAAGGGGTGAGCCCATCGATTGATATTTAATATAAGCTATTTGAAATTCATTAATGCTGCTGCATAAAAAATAGTCTATAGATTGGAAATCAATTCATATTTTCTGAGCTCTTATTTCTATCAAACATCATTGATAATACGTGTCTCATTAATTTTTATCCTTGGTAAGCTTGCAAAAGGGGCCCGATAATATCAAAGGCAACATTAAGATTGTTTATTTTTCACTCCAATCTGCAGTCGAGAATTGAAATAGTCCCCTTAGTTTTTTTTTTAAATTTTCCACACAACAATGCACGCGTTAAGGTTAGCCCAATAATCAAAACCAGCTGAAAGGGAACCCTCCACTTATCTGATCACCAAGATCCCGATGTGGGCGAGGTGAGAGCATTCGGTGTAAGGGGATCGTTAGAAAATAACTGAACTCTAAATTATAATGCTGAAATGAAAGTGTAGGCAGTGAACCAACCATGAATTCCGCTCTACCACTTATTCAGTGGGGAGAAATTATTACAATTATTTAAATTGAAAAACTCAACCACTTATTCAGCGGGTGTAAGCAAAACTGAAAATAAATAACTCAACCACTTATACAGCAGGAGTATTAGATTCAAAATGAAATATGCTGAAAGTAAAGAGGTTGGTTCAATACTACTGAAACCAACAATTACAATATGCCTTTTACAATGATTTATCAAAGAAATCTGCTCTAACTTCAATACAATGATCACACAATATCTCCAATTACAAATGTGAATAGGAATATCCAAGAAATATCGCATGAAATGAGAATAACCAGGTCTGATATGAGAGACCAGCAATCTGTATACTCAGACCAGCAAGCAATTACTCTACAAAAATGCTCAAAAGTCCTACCACACTTCACCAAATCAAATGAAACTGAAAGCACACCTTCTTTAATGCTAGGCAACCAACAAACATCAAATAACAAGGCACAAACAATACCAAATTGCCCAGCACGAAAAACCAAGGCAGCAAGGGCAAGGTATGGCCTATGAAGGAGGTCGACCTTGTCTCAAAAATCAACCACTCACTTATAAAATCTGCAAATATTGCACAATGAAGCACCTAGGCCATAGGAACATTTGAAGAAAACACCTAGAATAATTTTCAATTCACACGACTTTCACCTACAGCCATATCCAAAGTAGCAACCTATAAACTGACAAAACCATCAAAACTTCAACAATGATGCTCAATCTGCAATCTCTGAATGAGAAGTAGTCTCAAATCCGGCTAGGTGTTATCTTTCAAACACGAAACTAAATCCTTGCTAGGAGGTATGCATTCCTCGAAGCCATAAGCTTGAAACCAATTCGGCAAAAATTCAATATGATAAGCAATGGATACCAAATGAATGAACAAAGGCATGCTTATATAAAACTTGAGGTGACTCTCCAACTTCCATCATTTCCCTTCAAAAGAGACGCCCAACTCTTTTTTGCAATAATTTAATTTTTAAAACACTTAATTCCTCATCCCTAGGCATCCAAGTCTCAAGGGGACCAAAATTACCTTTAAAATATTAAAATTCTTCTCAATGAGGCGTCCACCCTCAAGAACCACAATTTAAAACAACTTTAAGTCATAACACTAGGCCAAGGGGGGCAATATGAAAATATAACATTAATGACTTAAAATAATTCTTTTCTCCAAAAATGCACCTCAGAAAGCCAAAACCAAATATACTCACTTCCTTGCCAGAAATAGAAGAGCACACTGAACTGCTGCCAACCCGAGCATTGCCAGAAATGGGATTTACTAAAAATAGTAAATTCAGAAAAGTAGCCCAATACATTTGCATGTCATATCACTGCGAAGCTCTCTGAAAACCTAGAAAGAATCCAGAAACCAAATTCCAAAACTCCAACATGCAAACCTCTGAAAATGCCAAAAACCTCCAAATAGCTGGAAATGTCATGTCCCTGAATTGGAGGTATATTAAATTAATTATTAAGTTATTCCAATAAAATATATTATCAAAAGGGATGACTTATTTAATTAATTTAATATTAAAGCGACTTAAGTAACTTAAAATAAATACCATATCATAAAGCCACTTAAATACTAAAATAATATTATATTCTAGAAGCTTTTGGAAAAGTGATTGAGAAATCTATTTAAGAAGCTAATGGCTAAACATTTGAACACACTTGACTTGGAATTCAGTTTTACTCATTACCTGCGTGGTAAGTAGCTGAAGTTAAATGCTTAGCAATTGCTCGAGGGTTTGAAGACTCTAGAGTGCCAGGTTCGGTTGTGAGACACCAACCCTAGCTAGATAGTTGAGGAATCCATTCAGGGTTTCTACTTGGGCTTCATTGAAGAATTTATCTTGCAATAGTTTTGTATTCTTGCAAGGGTTTGACTTGTGCAATAGTTGTTGTATTATTGCACTTGGAAGATTGTGTTGATGCAATTGCTAGTTTATAATTGAATTTTCTGAGGTTTCCTAATTATGTAATAGGTGAGGTATTATTGCGTATTGTTGAGATTCAATTGGAGTAATTATTGAAGACATTTCAGTTTACCAAATTTAATGGCCTTTGGCCAAATTTGGGAAGATTTGATATTTTGAAGAAAATTATCGCAGATTCTGGTATTCATTTCCAGCTTGAAGGTATTCGATTTGTGCAGCTTAAGGTTATTTTCTCAGTTCAAAGAGAAATGCGATTTTAATCTGTAGATAGGACAAATTGATAAAAGACAAACTTAATATAAGAGTCGGGAGCTGCTGGTTGTTCAAATATTTCTAAGGTGACAAAATAAAAAGGCATAAAGACAAGGATATCGAAGCTTCATAATGCAAAATAGTTGCGATTTAAGGAAGCCGTCTTTTCCTTAAGAGAAAATCGTAGTTGTCTTATTCTTGAAATAAAGACAAAAGGATATTCAAAGGGAGTAGCCAGGTGTCATGAAAGGTGGAGTCAAAAATGTGAAGATTTAATTAAAGAGAAGAAGCCGCTAAAGACAATCACCACGAGGTTTGAGGATAGTCTGGGCGCTACTAATAAGTTCGATTTTATTGAGGAGCTCAAGAAAGACAAAATCGTCAGAGGCAGATAAGATGAATTGTATTGGCCAGATCAGCTACTTGAAGTAATACAAGCGAATATAATCGAAATTACAGTTTGTGGGAGGCGTCATCTCTAGTGGAGACGTACTTACAAGGACGGATTATTTATCGGGTCTTGCTAAACAACCGCAGCTTAGCTTTCAGGAAATAGCAATATCGAATGAATTTGAAAGAACACATCTTCAACTAGAAAAGCCACCGAATACAAAGTTCCTAAAGATTTCTATTGGACTAGCATTTCTAGGATGTCTACAACAGTGGCATCACTCCAGGTTTTCCTTCAGTTTTAGACATTTGTATTGTCATCTAATATTGCAGTTATTTCTTCTGTCAACTCATTCGTTGTCATCATAGCCTATTGATTCCA
>VDFB02321992.1:142520-162698 GCA_007258455.2 Sequoia sempervirens | reverse complement strand
GGATAACACGCCATGTTGGAGTTTTGAGCCGACAAGTTTTGGGGTCACACATTTCATACACTTGGGCCAACTTAATTGTTGGTATGAATTATTGTGGAAGATATATATGTAGAGAGCAAGAATACTTAGTATGTTTGAATGTAGAGAGAAGAGCATAAAGTGATAAGTGGTAATCCTGTGCATCTGCATAAGGGTGATATTGAAGGATGAAGTGTCTAAAATTAATTTTTTGAGTAAAATAAGGAATTGTGTCTTCAACATTTAGTAGATGCATTGTAAATTGTTCAAACTCTAGTAGTGAGCCAATTTTTTATGTTCATTTGTAATTCAAGAAGAAGTGGTCTTCCTTAGATAACAAGCCCTCCCATTTTTTGGATAGTGAGTCCTTGGACAATGAGTCCTTCAAGATGTGATCTATTGTAACCGGTTATGATATATAGTGAGTTAATCCTCACAATGTTTTTCCCTTTCAAGGGTTTTCCGTGTAAAATCTATTGTTCTTCTATTGATTGTTGTGGTGCATGATTTACTTGTTTCTTTCCATTTTTTACACTTTTAATTCATTGAATTTAAGGGAATATTCATTCACCCCCCTTCTCATTATTTTGGGTGTTCAACAACAAGATACCTGTAACAACATCTAAGATGTCCAACATATCAAGAAATAACTCTCATCATCCTTTAACATGTCACCCATGGATAAAAAGGAACAAGCCAAGGTATAATGCACCAAGATCCAAAGAACACGAGCATCAAATCTAAGTGATAAAAAAGGTTGTAGGCTATTTCCACACTTCCACTATGCTCACAAGCTTTACAAAAGCACCAATTTCCAACTTCAAACCCATTTCCAAAACACAACTCTGAAGTGCAAACTTCCTCCAAGAACAAGAGCGAACACAAATGTTCTAAAATAGTTAGAACAACAACTACAAGTGATTGTTTACATCTAACTAAAAAACCCACATGACTAGAGAAACAACCACAACACATGCTAATCCATCCAATCATCCATACCTTAAAGGTATCCAAAACATTAGAGCTTATGCCAACTACATATCCAACCCATAAATTGCAACCACAAGCTTCATGTGTCAAACATGTCAAATAAAAACACACACATCCAAGAACTCCCACTGCATGGATAATGTCAAATCTAAAAAATAGACCTTGGCATACCAATTCTACCAGTCAACACTTATACTAAGGTGTGACAAATAAGTCAACCATGTAGTAACAAAGAAAAATCAAAATGATCTACACATGCAACACAAAATTGTTGCATAGTCTCTACTAATATATCGCCATGACTCCCCCAAGTACACCACACTAAACCATATGAACATGAACCTCTAAGAAGAAGCCATAGAATATAGAGAAAACCTATAAATCATATCCCAATCATGTCCTTTCACCAACACCTCAAAGTGCCAAGCTATGCTAAGTAAGATCTCCTTCACAATACCAAAGGAAAAGCCTCAACAACATGTAAACGTTCAATCTCATTAGATCAAACATGGCATATATATCATGTCACCAAAATGGATGTAAGCCTCTCAAAACAAGGAATATCAAACTCATAACATTACCATATCATGAAAACAACCAAGTAACATCTTCAAAAACTTTCCATGAATCAAATCAAATACCCAAGGAGATATACATGCTTAACACTCCTCAAATGAACCATCCATAACTAGAAAGTATAGATCAAGATCCATCTCCATGAGAAGACAAATCATAAAACATAATGCATCTAAAAACAACATGGGCTATATCTTTCATATGATCATTTTCTGAGTAGACCAAGAGTGGGGAATAAGATTGCTCCTCTAGGATATACCAAGTCTCATAGACTTTATCCAAGAACAACCTCCTCTTAGGTCCATCTTGAACTAACATCCATATGTAGGTGAAAGAATCCTTGAACTTTTTGTTGGAACAAAAAAATACCTCGCCCAAGTCTCCAAGTATGCATGAGCATCTGCAACTGACCAGTCCATGCTAAAACTCCAAATGCAACATTGCACTCTCGTGAAGCTCTCAAACACACAACCAAGATACCCAATACCAAGAGAACTAACTAGACCACTGTCAAAGCTCTGACCATGGAATTAAGAACCCAAACATGACATTATGATATAACCATATCCTCTAAGGAGATCACATACAACAATGCATACATCTTGGTCTCAAGAGAAAATGTAGCATGCCAAAACCCTAAAACAAGAGTACATCATGACATGATACTAAACACACTCTAAACCAAGAAATGTCTCCAATCATATGAAGATTGCCATCTCCTACTAGTGAATCTATAAATGTGAAAGAACTATTTTGCAACAAAGAGATCTAAGAGCTCCTCCAAGACATTCACAAACACTAAGAAGATCATCCATCACTAACAATGAATCCATGTCACTACCAAAGCTCCCACTAAACCATGTTATCGAGCTACGCATGGCAACACGATAATCATATCCTAAATAAAGATCACCCATGGTCCACACACATTGAACTTCAATCCCAACAACTCTAGAGAAGTAGAACCAATATCTCCAAGCTAAGAAGATACAACTGTATGCTATAATTCCCATAACTGACTATCCAGACACTCAACATCCATCCTCTCATCCCAATGCAACACATACCAATATACAAGTGATCACAAACAAGGTCAACTAATGAAGTGTGCATCAACACTGAATCAATCTTTTGGATATAGATAATTGAAACACAAGTTATCCCACTTAAACCAAATGGGTAATCAACCCATGCAACTACATGAGCTATGGATATCAAACATTGAACCATGCAAACCAATCATCACATTAGTAACATACAAAATTGAGATATCAAAGAAAATATCATGTAGATTTTCAAGACTCAAACACCAAATCACCAGTAGATCTTATTTTCCAAACAAATCCACAATTGAGTGCCATAGTCAAGAACTAATCAAGCATTCTTGTAAATCTACAATTGTTTTCATCTAGAAAACTCTAAGAGTTTGAACATAATCTTTCCACAGATCTACAACCCACATATTTTTCTTAGCATGTAAAACCTATAAAATTATCTCTCTGCAAATCTAAAATCACTTAAGCATCCAAAATAATAGATCACACATATTTCATCCAAACAAGTGAATACTCCAAATTGACACAAAACCCACAACTTTTAGAACACAAGAAAAATGTAAAAACTTCAAAGGAAATAGATTGTTCAGAAGCTTATAAATATGTACCAACTTCACAACCATCATAAAATCACCAATGGTAAAACATTTATCAACATTTCTCAATGAGAAAGTTGCAAACCTCCTCATACCATGTATGAATCATACATGCAAGCCTGCAACTATGTTACATCCAAATAACCCAAGGGCTTAATCTGAAAAAATAGTTCATCTACAAATCTACAAAAATGTAAGTTTTGATTATCCATGTAAAAATTGCAAAACCTTTGTGTTTACAAATGCACATACAAATTCATATCCACTTAACATATGGAAGACCCACAAGTCTAACCAGAACAATGGAATATCATGAATATGCATAACCATAGATTTTTTAACAAAAAAATCCATAAAAAACCCTCAAATCTAACCAACATGAAACTAAGCCATGAGAGTACAACTAGCCAAAGGAAGAAGAGGTCCAAGAACTCCATGTCCATTTGTAGGCCAACTCCACAACCACTATCATGTACAAGCATATAGAGGAGCTAGGTTATTCCAGAAGCTTTCAGATCATCCAATTATAAACTCCATAGACTACATGCATTCATGGTTATTGAAAATAGTACCTTCCAATGCTAGGGACTAAAACCAAACACCCAACATAGGCACATCAAACCATAGTCATAACAACACAAGTTTCTCCATATGACCAGGAAGCCAAACACATACACCCAATATGAATACTTTGTTGCACACAACGACAGAATGAAAGAAAACCACCATGCATGAGGTTTATAATACACTGTCAAAGAGGAGTTCCAAATCAATTTCATATTAAATGAGATCACATGATCAACTGCAAAATACTCCATCTTCTCCATCCTTCATAATGCTTGCTATCACCCAAAAACAAGATCAACTACAAAATTTCCTCTTGGACAAGGATTAACAAACAACTAATTCCTTCAAAACAAATTCCCTTAAGCTTTCTAGGCTAAGGAATCACAATAGAAGAAATTTTTAGAACCTTAAACACCATGAATTCTTCACATGAAAGCACATGTAAGTACCATGCAAGCTCATGCAAGTACATGCAACTCATATACATGCACATGCAAAACCATGGATCTAAGCTCTAATACCAAGTTGAAAGGAAAATGATGAACTCAAAAAGCCTTCTGAGAACCAGTATGCACCTATTATCCACTTGGATTATGCACCCTGTTGAATGCAAAATTCAACAATCCAGTGTAACATGGGAAGACCTCTAAAGTTGTGGGTTTCTTTGCAGATAGAGGTCAACCTCCAGAGAAGGTCGGCTTCCTTTGTGCTATCACCTAACTACTGATCTTGTAAAGGAAAAGAGTAGAAGGAGAATACTTAAAAATTAAAACTGAGGGAAACACTATTTCTATGGTGATACACCAAACTGACAGGAATCATGAAATAAAATAGATGAACATACATTAGAAAACTAATGATAGTTACTTTATTTACTCAACATGAACTTTGTGAACTTATGCATCATTCTTGAAAGGCTTAATCTGCATATACATTTTAAGAAGGAAAGATGGATTTCACAACTTTAAAGTTCAAATGCAGATTGAGAAAACACAGTTCAAAACTCACATAATCTGAAAGAAAAATGAAAGTAGCATGAACACTAACATTGGTTTCCAAGGTAATATCTGTATTTTATATTCCAAATTCCAGATGAGTTACAAAGCATACATCAGCTGAGAAAGGATTTGAGAAAAATCACTAACTCTCCAGAATGCATAATCTGAACTCCTTTACAAAGAGGAAAAAATTCCATATATACAAAAAGTACCGGCCCCTGCCCTAGGGCTTACAAAAATATCAGCCTCCAAAAAGATCTGCCCCTAGATCTTTTAATGAAGTTAATACTGCATTAAATATGTATCCCCACTGTCCATGTTGGTGAAGGATCACTCCAAGAATGGTCTCCTTGATCTTTTGCAACAATCGCATTAACTTTTGCCCCCTGTGTCCACCCTCAAACTCCCATCAAAGCTGCTTTGAACGTTTCCGAGTGCTATCATAAATGTCAATCTACTCTTTCCAGTCGACATCGCAGCTGTCCTTGCGGTCTCATCCTTTATGTTCTTCTCCTATTCTAGGCCCCTCCGCAAGTTGATCTTCTTCGAGAAGTAGCATCAGGCTTATCCAGGTTAGATCCTTACAGACGAACACCTCTGTCGACTGAACGATCCATCATTTTTTATCATAGAGTAGATTCATGTCGCCATATCTCGCTGATCTTCTTTCACAGAGGTAGTCAATCGGCCAAATGGGCTAATGGTCATTTTTAGTTCTCTCCGATTGGTCAACAGACACCACGCGGAATCCTCGCAGTCAAAAGTCATTCAAACGTAGTTAGATGTCGGTGAGACACTAGTCGTGGTTCCCTCGATGCTACAATGCTCCACAACAATTACTCCAGATAATCACAAGAAGACTATCGATTGGCAAGAGGTCATAGCAAACATCATAGTGAACCCTCAAAAGTTATACCGCTGCCTCCTTCGTCGGCGAGACAATCGCTTTCGGCGAGAGGTTTCGCCGAAGTCCACATCAAATCCATCGCTATCGGCAAGACCATCGCTATCGGCCAGACATCATGCCGATCTTCATGAGTTATACCGCTGCCCAAGATTGTCTCTGAGACCATCGCTATTGGCAAGACATCATAGCTGGCACCTTCTCCTCGAAGCTTCAAACTTTTCGCTTTGGCAAGACTCCTCCAAATTAGAAGACCTCTCTATTGAACTATTTTCGCTTCGCAAGACCAATTAGCAAATGGGTAGGACATTACCCCCAAGCCACCTCCTCTTTCGGGTAAGACCACCTTCGCTGGTGAGACATTACACCCACCAAGCCTTCGCTAGTGAGTGCAACCTTTCATGGTGACCTCACCCCGTCAGTCTGCTAAAACCCTTCATCGAGTTTAAAACATTACACCGGCGAGAATCCTTCGAGACTCCAAGAGTCTACGTAATTCCTCATAGCGAAGTAGACTTCCTTCGAAGCTCAAATCACTTTCGGTAAAGAATTCACCTCGCTGGGCTGCATATCTCAGCGAAAAGTAATAACTTTTCTAATTTAGAGCTCAACAAGTCGCAGGGAGACATCATAGCGGTAATACACCTTGCCGGTGACCTCCATCATTCGACAAGATGTTATGCCGCATCAAAAATCCTTCGCCACGCTTCAACAGACGCTATACCGGAGCCCCAAACTTCCTCGATGCGGATGTTTTGACGAGACCACCGCCATCGGGTAAGACATCACACCGCCACAGCTCCCTTCAGCGTAGACTTCACCATTGGCGACATTACATTGAGCTTCCAAAACATTACCAGAGTTACATGACAAATTTAGAGGTCGAGTTAAGGTAAAACCACTTCCCCGATGCTAACTCTTGTGAACAACTGCCGACATGACCTCCTCGGGCTTGGGGAGGGATAGAAAACTCATGGCAAACCAAAAAATGTCCCAATAACTTGAGGATTTCGAATGAATATAGCACAACAGCCAATCGGCAAGACAATTGGAGGGTCTCACCGACTTTCTTCTTTGAGGAGTTCTATACCAGGTCCGACTGAGGCATACCTTCCAACAGACTTCCTTCGTGAAACAGCATCAGATGTATTATTTAACCCTTGATGCAAATGTTCCTCCATTTGGCCTTCATGAACACTTGAAGACATAGATTGCCCCGCTCGATTGAGCCCGCAGTGAAAATCGCAGTAATAGTAATCCTTCAGATCTTTACATTTTCTCGATACAAGCACATACTATTATATGTCTTAAAGTGGAATAAATGGTTTAATTTCCATAGCAATAATCCTTAGAGGAAATTTAATGTAGTTTGCAGATCTAGGAAAATTTCAATAGCATAATGACATGTAAATTAACATTTTAGAATGAGAAAGAAGAAAGATAGACATAAGAAAAAGAAAAAAGATACACATGGGGAAAACCCTTTCGGGTAAAAAACCCCACTCCAAAGCATTGAACCATTGTATTATCAGTAACTAAGTAGTTACAATATAGTAATAGATTTTATGCTCTTGCAAGTGTCTTTACACTTGCATGCTCACAAACTTAGCATGGAGATTACATCTTGCTCTTTTAGAGAAAAATTGACAACATAACCCAGCAATAAAATTCTCCTCTCATATGACTACATAAACATTTCTCATGTTTATAAACCTCTAAAATGGGTGCCTAGGAATGCCATGTGTCATCTCCATAGTCTTTGCATGCATGCAAACTAAAACAGAGAACATGCACAGGTCCAAGTTGACCAAAAGAGCACCATGTCAAACATGCAACAACATGCACCAACATACAACAACATGCAAGGCATCCAACTGCACATTTTATGAAAATATTAAGTCACCTTGACATGCATGGCATCCCACTAGAGAAAATTTAGGCACTTGCTAATTTTGAACTCCCCTTTAACTATAGTCAATCCAAGTGGTTGTCATAGTCTCGTTTAACAACTTTCCAAAATCCTGCCAAGTGATAACTCAAGATAAATGGACACAAGTCATTATGGTGCACCTTTGAGAGATTTTCACAAACAACTCTTCCCAATTTATGGCCTAAGTGACAAGTGGCACAATTTCATGCTCTCCACCAAACATATAGGAAGCCACTCACAAACGGGTCCCACAATGTGTTATAGCAACTTTGAAACATGTCACTTAGGATTTAATTGCAGCAAAGGGACTAAAATAATCAATTAAACATATTGGGACCCTCTAAGGTTGAGAAACCTTAATCCCAACATTCTATGCATATTTAGTGGCTTTCTTATTTTGTTCACAATAAATATTTTTGAAACTATTGCTAGGTAATTTTTGCTTTCTTCTCATTTGAAGTAATCTTGGTTTGGATGTATTGGAATAAACCCTCCACCCTTCTCACAAAAGTGGCTATCACTACTTGAATTCTTAGATTCACATGGAAGCCAACAAGACTCTCACTAAAAAAAGCTCAACTAAACAATCTATACACAACATCACTCACACAATCCCACAAGAACCGAGCTTATGTTTTGATGTCATTTATTGTACTCAAGAATAGGGAGAAAATTATATTATGAACTTATCATTTTAGTGACACAACTCTTCTCCAAACACAATCCAATGACACTTATTCATTCCAACTTTGATATAGCTAATTTTTTTGCAAAATTAGGTTACTTAATGAAAGACATTTTTTTGAAATTTTGTATGTAAAATTTGTAATCCAAATACATGAGCTAGATTTTATTTTGAAACAAGAATTAGGACACCAATTGACCTAAAAAATATATGATTTTTTCTTACTCCTGAGATATTAATTTATGCTAAAAATCAAAATAAAAGGTGAAAGATTAAAGGTATAAGCTTTAGATTTATGTCATGATATTTAAGATACAAACACAATAGAAACTTGATTTATTTTATTTGATCAAGATCAACATTGCTACATAATTTTATATGTAAATTTTGGAAATTTTCCCCTCACAAAATATATGTTTCCATCCTAAATTTTTTAACAAACGTTAATAGATAAATAAAATTCATACAATCCCATAAGAAACACCTTGCAAATACATACTATAATTACATAGGAACCTTGAAGCCTTTCTTCCACCTTCTTTGAGCTTCTTAGAGTTTCAAGTACGTCTTCACTCTTCTCTTCCACCTTCAATCTATCAAAACAACTAGAATATCCATCAAACAACTCACAAAGATACCCTCCAATAATTGTTTCTTACTTTTATAACCCCTCCATTCAAAATGCCACCCAAATATAAAATGTTACTTCTAAGATTGATTATAACTCTTCTTCTTCTTCCTTGTGTCATACAAGACCAAGAATAGATAAGGATATATGGTGTTCAAGAATCCAATATGATTTTTTGAAAGTAACTCCTAACTATGTCATGTCATAGATGCCCCTATAGGATATCATAGGTTCTTATAAGTTATCAAAAGTACAACTCCATATTGAAGATGTTGTCATAAAGTTTCATAAGTACTCTCCTTGAGAGTAAATTTCCATAGGTGATCTTTGTCAACCCATACATTCCATGAGGAGAATTTACAAGATCCAATCAATAGGGACACTAAAGATGAGATGGAAAATAACATCGAATGGGATGCCCAATATGATGTGGAAAATGAATTAGTAATGAAAATTAGGAAATCAATAGAAATTGGAATTGATAAATTATTTCTCATCTAAGAACTTAACACACCAACCTTGGGATTCAAAACACACTCCAAGAAAGACACAATCAAACATAAAATATCTTTTTGGTGATGCCAAATACCCAATTCTTGAGACACTCCTACATCAAATCATTTTCCTTGTGATTATTTTCTTTTCTTTTTCCTTTTCGAGGAGATGGCCTTATAATTCTAACTAGTTGAGAAAATAGAGATCACCTTTCATGGATCTATCACTAATTTTTGATTGGTGAAATTTATTTTCACATAATATGGAGTAGGGAAGGAGGCCATGAAAGAGGTTCTTGGAATTGAATATAAGGAAACTAAGATGCATAGTCATGAGAAGGGTGTGGCATCAATGTTATTGTCAAATTTATTAGCCACCATTTGTGATAAAGTTGTAGTGTCAAGAAGGTGGCATATCACTTTGTTCAAGTTAATTTTGTAGTTATATTGGAGGATATTTTAGATTTGTAAGTCCCATAAGAAAAGGTCCATCTTCCCACTTTACGTGCATAATTTTGAGGGTTGGTATCTTTTGCTTCCTTAAAACAATTTGAGATGTGATTTTTAGTTTTGGTGAGTCATGTTGAAAAATATAGTTGTTAGTCTATAAGGGGGTAGTTGAAGGGGACATTAGTTCCTTCAACTTTTAAGTTGTGACAAATCCTTTTGTTTGTCCTTCTCCTTTGGTAGACCATGAGCATTCTTCAAGGGCTTGACACAAAATGAAGTATCTCACAAGAGTTATAGGCATAAAAATGACTACCCCTAATAGCTTGGCTAGTGGTGGATCAAGGGAAGACCCCTTAGGTGGCATCACCCCTTTTGAATAGGCTAGCATTGGCTTCCTTTTTTAGGTTGGAATTTTTTTAATATTTTAATATGATTCTTTTTTGGTCTTTTTTATAGGCATAGATGGCTATTCAATTGGTTTCTATTTAGGTGAACATATATATAGTGTACTGTAAATATTAAGGCTTGTTTTGTTTTTTGGCTTGGTGAAGTTTACTAAAACATTGCATATATAATCTTTAATTTTCATGTTAATACAAAGGGAGAGGACTCAAATTCCCCATTGAATGATTTAAAATAAATAAATAAAATAATTATATTTGTTTGTAATCAAGGTACATTCATTATTTAAAATTTTTCTTGATCAATTAAAAAGGGTTAGGGCTCTCATTCTTTTCATTAATATAAAAAATTATGTAGTTTTCTTTAGTATTGTGAATAGGGGAGCTTAGAGAGCATTGTGTCCAGAATAAAAGAAACCCATTTTACTTGACAACTATAAAAAGATTAAATTCTATTCTCTCATACAAAATAAGATGTATAAAAAAATGCTATTATTTTTCTAAGATTATATAAACATATTATGGATTGTCATCATCTTCAACCTCTTAACTTGATGAAACTCTAGCCTAGGTCACTCTACACTCTAGATCATCCAACTTTGTGTAGGAGGAATTCAATAGCTTTTTCTATCCTTTACACATTGAAATTTTCTTGTGTTTGTATCTTGTGTAAAATGTGCTAGAATACCCATTACATTCTTTTCTAGCTTGAATAAGCTCACTCTTCCAACGAGGAATTCTTGGATTAGAGCTACATCATGTAATAGGGCCAAAGCTCTCTCCTCTATTTCATATATCATCCCGTCAATGCAAGGCTACAAAATTCCCTACCTATTAAAGTTAGGGAGATGTCGAGAGGCCAATTAAATTTTTTGACCACCATGTCCAAATTATTTTAGTGTTTTTTTTCTCATAAATAGTACCTTCACCATCTCCTTATTACCAATGATAAAAAAATATCTAAAACAATTTTTTAGTATAGATCTTAGATTTTATTGAATGACACACAATTTCCTCTAAATAAATTCCTTTCCCAAAATCTCCTTTATATCCTTTGCTATATTGCATCCTTGTAGAAGAAGGCCTATTTCATCCTTAGGTCAATCATATTGCATGTGAATGCCATCTAGTGTAAATTGCTAGATAATTTCACCATTGTGGCTAATGTAGCCATCATTGCAATACATGATTGTATATTAGCTAGATAATAAGGCTAGAATATTGAGCGACACATAGTGGAGATAGTTTTTCATTGCATTGATATAATACCAAACCTTATATCACATGAAGTGAAATAAATTTGTTCATTCCATTTATATGTGTTTGAATATGGATTAAGATTGATGCCATAATCCCACAGTCCTAAGTCTTGACTGTGGTACTATTTAAAATTTATTATTAATGTTATAATACATTTATGTGACATTAGAAAACTTGAAATTTGCATATTTGAAACAACCATTTGTTGGCTTCCACATGACATATTAGTAATAAAACTTTTGGTCAAATTTAATAAAAAAAGAAATGTTGAAATGAAAATTAATTGTGTCAGCTAATACATATCAATTTATAGAATAAAATATTTATATTGTTTCTCAAGAAAGGACTAAAAATTAAGATAAAGAACAATGAATACTTCTTAACTTAATAAGCTAAAGTCTACCTTATAATTGACCTAGTTTGCAATCATAAAATCAATCAATTAAGATATAATACTTATGAAAGGGAGATTATATGCTCAAATTTGTGTGCCTTCCTCTTGAAATAAATATTTAATCCCATAATTTAATATTCTTTAAGCATTTTTTAGCACTTGATGCATTTAGAAAGCCTCCTTAAAAAACTATTGACCACATGATTATAGTTGGATAATCTCTTAGAGTTCTTAACCACATGATTTCACTTCAAATGTCTCCTTTCGAATTTATTGATCTCCTAATCCCCTTAACAATTTCCTTTAAAATAAGCAACTCCTAATCCCTCTTATACAATCTCCTTTACTATTGATCTCTTAACTATACTTAGACAATCTTGTTCAAGAATTTAATCCTGTCTAGATGATCTACTTTAGGTATCTAATCACACTTAGATTGTAATGCCTCCTTTCTCCCATGTTTATGTCTTAGCAATAGATTTAATAAGTTAACTATTAGAGTTAAGATAATTTACAAGATGTAATGTTATTAAAATAAATGTGAATAACTAATATAAAATAACCAATATAAACTATACATGTGATAATTTGGAAAAAATCTAAATTAAATAATCATCATAACAAATTTAATAATACAGCCGCATAATCCAATCATATTATCATCAAAATTATGTATATTATTCCTAATGCCTTTTAACATCAAGGGTTTCTAATACTTATTTGAATCAAAGAACTTGGAATGGTCATGCTCACCCTAGGAATATTTTAGTGGTCTTGACCTTTATAGCTATGAAACACTCTAGGAGGAAATAGTTATTATTTAGAACCAACACACATGCTTCCCAAGTATCAACTCTTGCAAGGAAAATCCTGATTGTACCCCATACCTTGAGTTGGACACATTCCACACACCCCTTCTCTAAATCCCCATAGCTCACCAACCACCTTCTTCTTCCTTGAGTGATCTCCACACTACTTCCAAGTCTAACATAAATGCTTCATATAACCTTTCAAGGGGTGGTTTTCAAACCATCACACCCTTTTATAATTATTCAATAAATACAATTATTCTCCTCTTATAAAAGAAATATATTAAAAATATTCATTATTATCCACCCTTTTAACTAAAAGGCTCATAATAACCTTTATTTTCTACCACCCTTTTAATTCTAGTTTTTATCGCCCTTTTAGTTCTAAAGGGCTATTTCATAACTTTATTTTCTCTTTGGGGAAAAAATCCCATAACATAGATGATCCTCTTTAGGTATCTAATTCCACTTAAATGATATCCTTTAGATACTTGACCCTGCTTAGTCAATCTCCTTCAAGTTTTTGAGTTCACTTAGATGATCTCCTTCAATTTTTGAGTCCAATAAGATGATCTCCTTCAAGTGTTCAACCCCACTTAAACAACCTCCTTTAAATATTCAACCCCACTTAGATGAAATATTCAAGAGATGTTGACTTTCTAACCCCCTTGGATGATTGTGATAAGAACCATAAATATAATAATAGAAATAATATAATGTATAATATAGATCTCACACAATATTAGAGATGTTTGTGGGTCAATATGCCTTAATATATAATATATGTTGAAATAGAGTAAACCCTTGAGGTAGGGTAACACCATACAATACTCCTTATGGAAGAAGCCACTCCATGTTATATCTCCAAGAGATCCCAAGTACATAATTATACTTCACACATCTCTTACAATGATAATCACCTCATTTATATAGAACTCCTAATAATACAATGGAGGGGTAATCCTAATGAAGGCCTACTCAACTCTTAATATAATTAATTACACAAGTTACACACATGAATCAATATAACTAACTTAAGGGATGTGTGCCACATGTGGACATCTCCATCCATATAAATATATTATAATATCATATCCCTAGGTACATAACATGCCATCCCTCCTTGAGATGTTTCGTCCTCGAAACATAAGAAGAAGCTAAATAGTATGTTTGTCACAAGTTATTAAAAATATGATGCCATAACTAATCATCTAACCATCCATAGTTGATCCTTGTTCCTTTTTCTTGATATTTCTTAGATCCCATCCTTGATCCATATTATTTTGTACCCCTTTGATTCCATTCCTTGTCATAGTAAGTCCTCATTTGCTTCCCCGAGTAGTCATTACTTTTATGATACCACTGATTGGTATAATAGTTTATTTGATTCCATATAGGTCCATAATAATTTCCTTGTCGATTATATATACTATCATGTATCCATGATGGTTTCCTCCATGATTCTTTCCTCACACAATGATATGGATGCCCATATATTGCACCCTTTTCCATTATTGGAACCATCTTTGATTCTTCACTATTTCCTACCACTTATTTTTGTGATTCCTTAGTAGAATTATTTGTCTCTTCATTTTTCTCAACCTCTTGATCTTCTTGATTTTCCTCTAATTCATTGTTCCAATCTTTAAGATATTCTTGAATCTTCTCCTCCTTGACTTTCCTCGGGACTTCTTTATGTGTAACATCTTGTAATGTAATTTTTTTACTTCTATACCAAAGCTTCATGAACTTCTTTTAAAAATTTATGTTTATTGTTCCCAAATATTCTAGCCAAGGAAAACAAGGAACAATATCCAACCCATCCATATCCAAATCGTGAAAGTTTGAATGCAAAACATACTTATTCATAGAGAGCTTTAAATCTTCAAAATTTTGAATATCCACACCTAATATTTGACTGTCCTTGATGTTCTTTTCTTGTACATGTAGCTTCTTGGCTAATCCCATGTTAATGATGTTATACTTGTGTATAATTGTAAAATTGCACCCCTTGCAATTTCGTATACATTCTTGCTTCCGCTTTAGTGTTCACTCCCTTAGCATCTTGAGTAGGCTCATTTTAGCCCCTGCGTCAACCTTTTTCCCTTCTCAGGATGCTTCAACACCCTTTTTCAATGGCTACCTTTGAGTGTCAGCTTTGCATTGAACCTTGTGCTTTTCCTGTTCGTGTTGTTCTGTAGCATGACGTGTCCAGACACTAGCGCACTGCATGGACATTCGCGCGCTACGCTAGTGTCCTGCAAAGTTTCAATGCTCAAACAACTATCTTCGAGCATGCTTTCCACTTGTCACCACCTTTGGTCGGTGGTAACAGCTTGAGAGGCTTTGTAATCACCTGAGAAGCTTCCTTTTGCTTCTTTTCTCTCTTTAAAAGAGGTCCTTTCAATCCATTTGCTTCTTCCAAGTCTTGCTAGCATTTCTCTAGCATCATTCTATTTTCTAACTTCTTCTAGCTCCACTCCTTTGCTTCTAGCTTCTCTCTCAAGAATTCTTCCATCTTACTCTTGCTTGCACAACTCCCTTATTTGTCACAACAACTTCAAGCACTCTCACATCCTCACAACACTTTTGACTTGGTGCTCGGAATTCAGAACCATTTGCACCGTTGGAAAGGTCTCCTAGAGAACTAGTTCAGTCCCTAAAATACTAGTGCCTTCGACAGTTGAATTTTGGGGACTGACGCAAGTTTCGACCTCAAATTCTGCTCTAAAGACCTCTAAAAACACGAATTACTAGAACATAGAAAATATAAAAAAAAACGTAATGAATTTAATATCTTCTTTTATTAGTTCAGTATCTAATTTTGTTCAAAATGTTAATGATATTCCATTTCATACATGTGATGGTGACTTGGCTTTACCTATGTCACTTGATATCTTTGATCCTTCTCACGAAATTCATCTTGCTTCAGAGGATATTTTGTTGCAAGAAGAAGAAATCATTGATACCTTTCTTAATGTTACTCTACCTTCTATTCATTCCAATGCACTCTCTTCTAGAGATGATGCATTTGTGAATGATGAGTCTACCCTTCATTCCAATGCACTCTATTCTAAAGATGGTGTGTTTGTGAATGACAACTCCCTTCCTCATTCTGATGCACTCTCCTCTAGAGACGTTGCATTAGTGAATGATGAAGCTCATCTTTGTTTTGATGCACTCTTTTCTAGAGATGATGCATTAGTAAATGATGAACCTCCTTCCACATCTGATTCTCCTTGGATCGATGTTGAGAATGTTTCTTCAAATAATTATTCCACATTTGATCTTGTCTGGATCAATGTTGAGAATATGTCTTCAAATAATCATTCTACTAGTTGTGATGATTGTTTAAATGCAATCTATGTCTCTATTACCCCTCAAAGGCCTAAGAGACCATTCATTTACGTGACTTTGGCTAGTCCTCCTAAAACGGTTTGTTCTATTGATAGTGTTCCAGTTGATAGTGATTCTCCTGATCTTTCTATGGCTCCCTCTTATAGATCAGTAGCCCATACTTACGAGAATAGTATGAATAGACAACTAATCCTTCCTCAAGCACCTAAACCTACAACTAAAGCATCTGGTGATTGTGATCTTGTCAAGCAGCCTCGAGTTGCTCTAACTAAGATCTCACTGTGGGACTTGCTTCAGTTTGCTCCAATTTATCAAGGTATGCTTGAAGAAGTCTTGCAAAAGATCCTCTTGGCTTCTTCGGCTAAGCTGATAGATGCTAATGTGTTGATGGTGTACATTCGTGCGGATTCGTCAAATATTACGTTCTATCCACAAGAGCTCCCACCTCCAGAAGTATAGAAGCAAGTGGACCCTTTGATGATTATAGTTAATATTAATAAAATTAGCATTAGACGTACTCTCATTGATGCTGGTTCAACACTCAATGTGTGTAGCATTGATCTATTGCCTAAGATTAATATTGATTCATCTTCTCTTAATGCTTTGTTTGTTGTTATTCGTGGGTTCGATAATGTTGAGCAACAAGCTCTAGGTACAATAGTATTACCTTTGTAGCCTGGACTCGTTACTATGCCCAATCTAGTATATGTTATGTCAAAAAAATTACCATACAACCTTCTTCTTGGTAGGTTGTGGATTCACACTATGGGTGCAATCCCGTCTACCTTGCATAAATCCATTAAGTTCATTGCTAACAACAAAGTAGTCATAGTCAGGTTGACCCTGAGGCTATGCACTTATGTGAAATAGTAGTTGCTAGTAAGGCTTCAGTTGTGCCTTCTCTTATTCCTTCAATATCTTTTGGTGTTTCGATGTTTACTCCAACAATACCCACTACAAAGGATACTCTCGAGATAAATGTCCCTAAGGAAAATCCTTTTGAAGCAAGAAATCTCAAGTTTTCTCCTATCTCTTCTCAAGAGAATGCATGTATTGGTGATGATTGGGGTTCTTTAGACTTTACAGATTCCTTCATCCAGGAATATAAAGTCAACCCGATCCACTCAGACCTTCTAATAACATCATCCAAACCCACTATCGAAGATGGTCGTTCTTTTGTATCGCATGATAAGGTGAATGCAAATTGTAATATTCTTAGTGTTGATCCTCCTCCTTATGAGGAAGATGATCACACTTCTATTAAAGAGGTTAATGTTGGTAGTCCTGTTAAGAAAGATGATAGCGATCCCATAGAAGAGTGTGATCCCCATTGTTGGAATAACGCTCTCTATGGAGATCCTCCTCCTTTGTCTTCTACCTTTGTATCTTCTTCTTGTGAGCAGTCAAAATTTTCCCCACAAGAGAAAGGTTTGCTTTCTACTCCTCATTCTTTATCTGAGAAAGAGCGTATCTTGTTGCAGCTTCTAAAATCCCGCTTGATTACTCTTCCTTTTGCACACAAGAGAATTCATAAACATGGTAAGGAAAAACATTCTTTTTGTGCATACCATCAAGTGCTTGGCCATTCAACAAGTGAATGTAAAGCCTTGAAGGATAAAATACAATAACTTATTGATTCAAGTGTCATCAAACTCTTGTTTGATTGATGCACTTGTCTTATCTTTGCATGAAAAGTGATATCGAGGTTTACCTCTATCCTCAGATGTTCTCAGACATGGTTTCCTCCCCATATGTTGGTGGCAGTTGATAATCCTATTTTGGAGATGTGTGTCCTTAAGGACCCCTCTCTTCTCTATATCTTTCAAATGAAGCGTCCATTGAGTGGACCCCTTTTCTCATTTGAAGGGTTCCTGAGGGACCTCTTTGAAATCCTTTCTATCAAATGAATTCTTTACATCTAGCTTGGGGCATCCTCAGCTAATTAGACCTTGCTTTTCAAATAGCTGCCACCCTTTTCTGAGTGGACCCCTCCTCTTTTAAAGGGTTCTTGAGGGACCCCTTTGAAAGCCTTCCAACTTGTCAATGTTCTGCAAAATTGTCCTCTTACTTGCCCACGTGGCCGCTTTCTAACTCTACAAAGTCCGCTTCCTTTGTTTTCCTCCATGTGAGAGATCTTTGGGGATACCTCCCTAGAGATTTGTGGTCCTGTAGGGCATTTCCTTTGAGCTTCCTCCATGCGAGAGATCTTGGGGGTGGCTCCCCTGTAGGTCTGCAGGTTTGTAGGGTGCTTTCTTGGGTTTCCTTCATGTGAGAGATCTTGGAGGACACCTTCTTTGCAGGTCTGCGAGCCTATGAGGCGCTTACATTCTTAAATTCTCTCTTCTCTTCTCTTTTGTATATACTGAATCAAAGATCTGCATCTTCTTCATCCTATGTATATACCCTTCCTCTCTTCCTCTCTTCATCTTAGAATTCTTCTATGTAGTTTGGGGATGATGCATAGTACTGAGACAACCTTCTACATCGAGGTCTCTTTACTTTGCTGACTCAAATCCTTTAGCTTTTTATGTTCTAACACTATTGTTTGGTATAGGTTTTTCTTGTCTAATGTATTGGTTTTGCAGATCGTCAGCCTGAAGGCATGCTTCCATGGTTCGAAGAGTTATCTGCTTCCTCTACAGTATCCTTTTGGCATATGATGTTATTTATGTTTAGTATATTTCCTTTAGCGTGCATATTAATGTTGATTCATATGCCCTCTAAAGTGGGGGAGAAATGTATAATTGTAAAATTGCACCCCTTACTATTTCACATACATTCTTGCTTCTACTTTAGTGTCCACTCCCTTAGCATATTGAGTAGGCTCATTTTAGCCCTTGCATCAACCTTTTCCCCTTCTCAAGATGTTCCAACACCCTTTTTTAACAACTACCTTTGAGTGTTAGCTTTGCATCAGACCTTGTGCTTTTCTTGTTCATGTTGTTCTATAGCATGACGTGTCCAGACACTAGTGCATTGCGCGGACATCCACACACCACGCTAGCATCCTGCGACATTTCAATGCTCAAACAACCATTTTTGAGCATGCTTTCCACTTGTCACCACCTTTGGTCGGCGATAACGGCTCGAGATGCTTTGTAACCACCCGGGAAGCTTCCTTTTGCTTCTTTTCTCTCTTTAAAAGAGGTCCTTTCAATCCATTTGCTTCTTCCAAGTCTTGCTAGCACTTCTCTAGCTTCATTCTATCTTCTAACTTCTTCTAGCTCCACTCCTCTACCTCTAGATTCTCTCTCAAGCATTTTTCCATCTTACTCTTGCTTGCACAACTCCCTTATTTGTCATAGCAGCTTCAAGCACTCTCACATCCTCACAACACTCTTTGTAACCTTCTTGGCTCTTGCATCTATCTCCCTTGCCTCGTGCTTGCAAGCATCTTGGGATTCCATATCCACTTCTTATTGCATTTTTACTTTGTGATAGGGGTTCTCCTCCTTGAGCGAGGATTGCTTTTATCACCTCTTTTGTGATACGGGTTCTCCTCCTCGAGCGAGGATTGATTTTATCACTCTTACTTGGTGGTGTGGGTTTTACTCCTGAGTGGGTTTTACTTTCACTACACACTTTGTTCATTTCTCTCTTTCTCTATCTTCTTGGCTGTCAGTGGAGGTGGGAACACCAAAACGGGGGTTTGATTGAGGCAAACCCCTATACAACCCCAACATTCTCTCTAGATATTGTGCATGCAGGTTTTGAAGACATTCATGTGCTAGAGGCTTCATCACTTGTGTGGTTGTAAGTATTTCTTTCCTTCTCCTTATCTTTGTTATTTCCTCTTCACTCTATTTTAGTTCTATTATATTCTACTACTTTATCACATTCTGTAAATTCTTAGCAATTAGATAGCTAGCAGTCATTTAGGAATTTTCCATGATAAAATCATTCTTTGGTCCATACGAGACACCAATGCGCCTCTAGGAGGCCAACACGCTGTGCTGTCGTCCTTTGGCCGAGAGATTGTTAGTTTGTCTAGAAAATCTCTGTGGCCTACCCTTTCAAATTCTAAAACTCTCGTTGTTGCTGTTTCTGAGGTAGTTTAGGGTAGTTC
>VDFB02321992.1:124193-136159 GCA_007258455.2 Sequoia sempervirens | reverse complement strand
TGCTATGTTGGATAAGGATATCTTATGACCAATGTGTGATACATGTTACTGTAGTTTAATGAAGATAGAGAAAATTTAATGGATTATATTGTAGCACATTCCAATTTATAAATGGAAGAAGATCCCAAATTAAATTTCAAATCAGAATGCAGTTCATCCTGTAGTAAAAGAGAGTACAGAATATATTGATGTTAGATTGTATATGCAACGGATTAAATTTTAGCACATTCCAATTTATATGAAAGAAGATCCCAGGCTAAAATTTAAATCAGAGTGCAGTTCATCCTGCCATGAAAATGAGTCCAAAATATATTGATGCTAAATTGTGTACCATGGAGGCGACCTCGTCAAGGCAGTAGATGCCATGGATTTCAATTTTTGTTCCATTTTGAGTTATTACGTCCTTTAAATTAAAGACATTAAATTTTCACAATCTATGTAATTGAATTTGAAAGCTTCTTGTAAACATTTTTTCATCAACATTTCGGATCATACACTATAATTCATCATTAGGATAAAGCGAGCTAGAGAAGAAAATTAATGAGTAAATAGCAGACTGAACCCACTAAATAGTGGAGGGGAATGAAATGGCACAAAGACCAAGACACAACTAGGGGGGTTAGAGGAGAAGAGCCAACTTTAAACTCATATTATGAAAAGAAAAAAGGCAAAGCCCAAAAATGACTAAAGATGAAAGTGGCAAAGGTAAAAGATTATGTTTAAAAGGCCAAAAACCGGCAGATGCAATTAAATAAGTGGAAGCATGGATGCATGTATATCTCTATATGAATGTATATATATCTATTGGTATTTATATCTATACAAAATAATAAATGTATGCATATATATGTAGATAAATGAATATGATGCATATATGTATGTATGTAAATGTCTATAAAAATGTATGAATATATATGTATGTGTATATATATATTTCTGGCAAGGTGCCTACCCCCATTAGATTAAATCAAAATCAAAAGATTACAATTAGTTTGCTTGACTAGAATCAAGCTCGCATTAGACCAACTAAGGCTTATGATGAATCAACTTCATAAGCCCAAAGGCCATTTCTTGTAACCTCTCAATTTGGGGAGGAGATGAAAGAGAGGGGAGTTGGCTAACATAAAAAGCATATACCTCCATGTTGTTCGTCACAATCTCGTCCATAAATAGAGTAATGGCCTGACATAGGTCCTCATTTCCCATATCCTCACCGATAAAAATCATGCCACCAACCAACCCAATTATCGAAAATTTGTGTAGAGCCAAAATGGCCGCATTAGCCTCATCTCAAAAACACAGGAGAACAATGTTATTAACTGCTAGCATTTCCCAACAATCCTCCCCATTGTTTGAACAATGTTGTATATGAATTTTTCCAACATTACTTCATCATGAATATTAGACTCCCCTAGAATTTTCTCCTCAATGATCTCTCGAATGGCTATCTCAACTACATTAGAATCTAGAAGGAAAACACGTTGAATTTGGGATGAAATATCAACATGAGAGCATGCACATATATAGCTAGGCACAAGTATCCTTTCAGCCATCTTTCAACAGTGTTCACACTTGAGGAAGAATAAAAAGAACACAAAGAGAGGCTTGAGGTGTTACAAACCATTCCGGTTGTATGAGCAAAGATTCTTGACAAAGAGAGAAATTTGTGTTGTCAAACAACCACTTCATGATCTTCCTGTAATCCTTCTCTGGAGTTATTGGTACTAATAATCTTTGATAGACTAGCTCAATCCATTGCGTTCCTTAAAAACAAGGACTCAACTGCTTGACGAATGCCATGGTTAGAAAGTGAATTGACTGTGTGATTTTCTTCTTGATATACATATCTGATGGAAAAATTGCCAATTAAATCAAGCTATGGTTGGATATGTTTGACCCACTTGGAAAGTTTCCAACTGATTGCTTTCCTAGAGGCAATAGTACGAATCACGATTTGTGAATCGCCTTAAATGTCCACCAATGTTATATTCTCCTTCACACAAATTTTCAATCCTTCCAATAGGGCACCAAATTCTACTTCATTATTGGTTCCATCCAATAATTTGACTGAGCATGCCCAATACATGGATCCCCGTTCATTTCTAAGAATACACCTTGCACCAGAAACATTGGGGTTCTTCTAGAGGCCTTGTCAAAATTGAGTTTCAATCTTCCACACAGGGGGTGGCCATCTATTTTGCATTTTTTCTGCTTTGCCTTATTATCAATCTCAATCTTTGACTTGATAGAACATATAAAGGAGGGAGCCTTTAGTAGTGACCATATTTTGCTTATCAAATATATGTGTATATATGCATACGTAAATATTTATATATATGATGTATGCATATATATACACACATACATGCACAAATACAAGCTTACAAGGGTAATGAAAGAGAACAAAAAATATGAAGGGGGAAAGAGACCTATCAATGTGAGTTAAAAGAAGTAGCGAATATTCTTGAAGACAAATAGAACTAAATAGATGCAAGCTAATAGACGATTATCAGAGGGATCTAATGTATAACAATCTAAGGAAGTATACACATGTATTGGAGAAAATATGTATGCCATACAAATGCATATATAGGTAAGAGAACAAACATACATATATGTGCATGTGTGTATAAATGCTTGTGTATGTATTTATGTATGCATATATTTAGATATGTGTATATGTATTTTACATATATGTACATATATATGTGTATGTGTGTGTGTGCGTGTATGTATATGCATATAAGTACATATTTATTAAGTCCTTGTCAAAGTGTTGGTATTTTAATTTGTCCTTTTCCAAGACATGTTAAATTAGACATTGTGTATGGTTAAACCATGAATAAGGGGAAGCTCCTTGATACTTCAGTAAACCTAAAACCTTAAGTAGTAAGTAGAACTTACAAGTATGCACACTGTTCAATATTTATAAGGGGGTTTCACATTAATATGTTTTTGCCTTGGTTGCAAGTGCCAAATTTTCAACAATCAAAGCTTGCCATGAGATTTTTAGATTTAAAGAAGGTAAACTAATTCAAGCACGAATAGAGACAACTTCCTACTTGTTAAAGAAAAAACCAATATTTGGTTGTGAACAAAGGTTTAAACAAGAAACATAGATCGATGCGAACTACTTGCTAAAACAGAAACCAACAAAACTACATCAACAAAGAATTAAGCAAGTGAACTCCCTATGATTCATGAAATAAACAACTAACTTGCATAAAAAGATTGCAATTTAGAAAGACGATTTTGCCAATACTAAACTTGACGAATACAATTTTCTATCGATTTAATTCATGAAATTACAAACAAGCAATCAGACTAACAATAGGTTCAACTTGAATAATAGCTTTTGCAACATAAGTGTCATTTCCACCGATGTTTATTAACAAAAAAACAAAACACTCTTGACTCCAAAGATTGAATAAAGATTTCCACAACATAGGCTTGACATTCAGTTATCCTTCATTCACAAAACAGAATAAAGTTTCACTAAAATTTTAGCATCATAAGCCTGCCGTCCCCCATAAATCTAAATTATTTTCTCAAGACACTTATTTATAAGCTCTTAAGAGGCAAATTTAAAGGAGAAATAATTAAAAAATAATCCCATTTAAATTCTGCTTTAAAGCAACTCTTTCCCTATCTAGTAAACAAATAATTAAATAAAATCGTAAAAATAAGTTCTCATCTGTGCGTTTCAGAAAAATAGCAATTTTTACCATTTGAGTTATATTTAAAAATAAAAAATAACTTTGACTTGCAAGTTTGGTTGAATCCTCCAAACTTTGGCAAAATTTTACGAAAGCCTATGCAATTTGTTGAGCACTTCTTGTTTTCTTAAACACTCTTGAAACTAAATGATCAACCTCAACATCTTGATATCAACTCCTCTAGGTTGAAGTGACTAGTGTCTTATCTATGAGCAATAGAGTCAAGGCTATTATCTAACATCTCAATAGACAACTAACTTGAAACAATAAGTAGACACATCACTAGAAAGGGAAAAATGTTACACACGATGAATATAGGAAAAAAACAACTACCTACCTGCGGATATAAGGGAATAGAATAACTAGACAAAGTTGTTAGTGGGCTGTGAAAAGTAACAGCCCTTTTGTTTGAGTTGGGGTTTCAACCATGTTAGCTCATGTTTTGGAAAACACTATGAAATGTTCATGAAGAAGGTTTAGGTGGGTAGTAGCAATCATGAAGCAAATTTTTTAGCACAAATCGATTGATGTCCTTTGGTTCTAGATGATCTTCTTTGAAAAGGAAAAACCTTTCAAGCATATATATATATCTTGTGCTTCTTTTCGAGGTATCTAGCAAGATCTTGCTGTTGTCTTGTAGTGTTGTTCTTTGCACCACAATCCTTAAGCAATTATTCATTGCAAAAACAATGCACGACATCCAAAAGATTAGAAACATGGATACAAATTGTGATAAGGATATATGTTAACCGCTTGGAGAGAGCTAATGTGATTGATGTGGTATGGAACTTAATGGTTTATACATGATTTGAATGGTAGTGTGTTTGGTTTATTAACTTCCAAACAAAAACAAATAAATCAGCACAACAATCCAAAACAACACATAACTCTAAAAATCAATGCCAATACTAGAAACAAACAATGCATAGTCTAAGGAGTAAGTTGCAACCATGGTAAATACTAGAAATATTCAAAACATTGCTCAATGACTAGGCAATATGTAGCATGGGTTTAGCCCATGTGATATTCTTTCTTGAACAGTTGGATTAGAAATGGATCTAATGGTTGTGGCTCCATTTTAATGTGTTAGAAGAACTTATTTTAAACTAGTGTGCCATTGGCTATCCTCTCCACCTTAGCACTTCCTTCAACCAATGGTGCATCATGTTGAGTTTGTTAGATGTGTTAGCTTTTAAAAGATGCGCCATTGGTCAATCTATGCCAAGTTGGCTTGTGGCCCGATAAGTAGCTAAATCTTTTCTCATCCCTGCTTCTATGGAAGCAAGCTTGAATTCATAGTTGAGAGAACATAAGTTAGTCATGATTTTATTAAAGTCTTTTAAGTTTTTATTAATTTTTTTTTTAAAGTTAAGGGTGTGAGGCATGCGGGTTTAAGAAAGGAAAGCTACAAGACAAGGAAATAAAATAAAGTTAAAGCTTTATAATTTGCATGCATTCAATACATAAAGCAAAAGCTATAGGTAAACAAAAAAAAAGTTGCAGGTAAACAAAATGAAAAGTGGGAAAAAGCGAAGAAGACTCCAATTGATTGGGGATAAGATTTTGCATGCGATAAAGGATTCTTTTCCAAGATTTTTCTATTCTTCTCAAATCTTCTTCTTTTCTTCTATAAAAGTTTAATTATACATGGGGATCTTTTATTGGCGAAGCCCTGTCACTTTGGCAATCAAGCCTTTATGGAAAACAATTTGTAATCATTGAGCTTAATAACATTTTTTTAATTGTGCCTTTGGCCTTTTACGGTTTTGTTAATCTATTTTGTAAATGAAATGAATGTTTGGTTTATTGTGCTTTATTCACTTTGTCAACAAATTTATCTTTGCCTTCTTATCTTGTGTATGTAGCCCTCATTTGTGAATCTAAAACTAATTAATCTCTTGCAAGTTAATGACTATGCAAATTCCGCCTTTTATTATTGTATTTATCTTGTTTCATGATTGCAAATCTTGTGCAAGTTAGTTGTATTCAGATAAGAGGTTTTAATTTGGCATTTCGCATGCTAGTTAGGATTTAATTTCAATTTCCTTCTCTCCTTTCCTGAAAGGTGTGAAGCAAATTCCTTGAAAATCCCACGAAGAGCCGACTTCTAAAATCTTAGAGGTTGTTTTGCAAGCCACATCCCATGTTTGCAAAATGTCCCATGTTGATGCAAGATTGTATGTGAGTGCAACATTTAGGTGCAAATTTGATTATCAACATGTACCACATCTGTAGGAATAATGACCTTTACATATTTGATTAGCTTCTCTTTTTCCATTAGTTCTTCATTCTTAGTTGTGAACTTAGTCCAAACGTCAACTTCTGGGAAAGGTTGAAGACGAAGAAAAATATCAATAACCTACTCTTGAATTTTTGAATCAACAATTAATGTCAATTGGTAGGTTCATGCTTGCAATTGTTCTTCATCAATCAAATATTCATTTGACAACTCATCCAAATCCTAATCTTCTCTCCAAGCCTTAAATCATTGTCAAAGTATACACGATGAATAAAAACATCATCCTCTAGGATCAAACTTTTTCTACCATCTATTAAAATAATAAATGTAATATTAATGGTCATCTTAGCTATTTTAGGTAAATTAGTTGTCTTTTTTGTAACTACTTAGTCTTAGTCTTTTTTTAGCATCTTTCTGTCAGTTTCTTCTAGAAACATGGTTTTCTAAAATTTTTCTATATAAGGAGATTCCCTCTCCATTTTGTAATAAGCACATCAAATCAGGAATATCAATATTATTTTCATGGTATCAGAGCGCTGGGTTCCAAAGCCTAGTTATAAATTTTTTTTTAGTGAAGTTTTTTAGAAAGTTTTAAAAAATTATATAGTGGAGTTTCTAGATAAATTTTTTTCGAGGGGTTCTATTGCAAAAGAAATCGCGGACTTTTCTAAGGGCAAAAATCGCGTTTCTGAAGTTCAAGGCCTTTGTTTGGTATGTGCGTGCGTGCGTCTCTTTCTGTTCGTGCGATTTTCTCCAACTCTCAGGCGCACGAAGTGGTCTTTCTTTCGTTTTCTGGGTGCGGACTTTCAAGCATCGATATGAGATTCTTGCGTTAATTAGAGGGCCTTCCTTGGTGCGTGCGACCTTAACGATGGCTCTGCAAATCGCGTCTTCCTTTCATGCGGTTTTCTGAAGATTTTTGCACATATTTCTAACTTGCGCGACCCTGCATTCGTATGATCTTTGGCTATGACTTGAGCGCCTTTTTCTTGCTGGTTTTGTCACAAATTTTTTGTGACGTTTTTCTTTGCATGCGAGTCCCTGGTTTTTCAGGCATCTTCCTTTCTATGGCTGGAAAAATCCGCTTCTGAGCTCGTTGTTGGTGGTTTGGGTGGCTCTTTCAAACACTTGTTTTTTTTTTTTTTGCTTCCAGACGTTCATTTTGGACACATTTTGGGGGTGTCATTTTTCTGGTTTATAGGTTTGCAGTGATTTTCTGATTTTTTATGGTAGCTTGGAAAAAAAAATTAAAAATTGAGCCAGTTTTGACAAATTTTCTAGGAAAATAAAAAATTTACAAGAGTTTTGAAATTTTGTAGTCTTTTAGAAGTTTTTTGGAGGAATTTTTTTTCTGAAAAAAACTCAACTTTCAAAATTTTCGAGGATTTTTCTAATTTTTTTTTACAGTTTCTGAGCCTCTTTTTTAGACGATTTTTGAAAAATCGGGTATTGTGCCAACTGATTCTCCAGTGTTTTGCTAGCTGATCACATAGTTACCTCGTTTTTTGTGCTTTGGATAATGGGAGGGATGGCAACTTTGTCCAATGTTATCTTGGAAAATTCACAGAGGTTCAATGGAAAGAATTACAACACGTGGAAGCAGAGGAAGCTTACTATCTTTGAGTACCGGTGTTTGGATGTGCCTGTTCTAGGTACAAAAGTTCGTCCTGCTACTGCTGGGAAGGATCATGACAAGTATGATGGAGGTAATAGGGAGGCAGTTATGCTTCTTAAATTATCTATCATAGATGAGATGTTACCAGAAATACCATCTGGTAAATCTGTTGCGGAGATCTGGTAGCATTTGAAAGATCTTCATGAGACCTCACACAAGGGAAGGGCTTTCTTTCTAAAGAATATGCTTTTCTCTATTATGATGGATGACCAAGTGTCTTTGTAGCTCACACTTGATGAAAATAAAAAATATTCGCGATCAACTAGAGGCCATTGGTTATACAATGGAAGAGGAGGATATGGCGGTGATCACTTTGAAGAGTTTGCCACGTTCCTACGAGCACTTCATTGAAACGCTCAACATTACATCTATCAATGTTGACTTGAAGTTTGATAAACTGTGCAACAAGCTTTTGCAGCAAGATAGGTGAAGGAAGCAGTTTGGGACCAGCAGTGAGTCTCCTAGTGTTGAACGAGCATTTAACGCTTAAGGACGTTGGAAAAGAGCAAGTCCACTTTCGATGTAGATACGGATGAGTGTTCAGATGAGAGCTCCAAGAAGAAGTCTATTACTTGCCATTATTGTGGGAAGATTGGTCATATCTGAGGTAGGTATGCAGCGGTTGGTTGATGAGAGTCAACCAGGCGTCTAGCAAAATGCTCCAATGGGTGAAAATGAGTAGAGATGCATACTATGCATTTTGATGACCAACACAATTTGGGTAGACTTAGTTTTTTGTTTGTCACGATGACCATTAAGGGGAGGGTATTAAAATAATAAATGTAATATTAATGATGTCATCTTAGCTATTTTAGGTAAATTAGTTGTTTGTTTTGTAACCGCTTAGTCTTAGACTTTTTTTAGCATTTTACATCACGGTTTCTTCTAGAAACATGGTTTTCTAAAATTTTCTATATAAAGGAGATTCCCTCTCTCCATTTTGTAATAAGCACATCAAATCATGAATATCAATATCATTTCACCATCATCCCACCCGATTGGGGTTTTGGACAACTTGGATACTCTTTGGTTTTGTCAATGCACCTAGCTTCAAAAGAATATGTCTTTAAGCGAGGGATGAAACATTTAGAATTTTTATTATAAATTTCAAAGTAGCTATCTTCATTGATTGACCATTTTTCTTATTTAGGCATATACAAACCTAGTATTGGCTCATTGATTCCTATTGAATGCTCAATTCACGGTCGTCACTTTTGTTCTTGATATAATTCCTCAAAAGGTGAGAAACGAATTTCTGTGATGCTTCTTCCTTTGTTGTGTAGTAGAGCACCTTCTTGCTCAGCAAAAATATTTGGATCTTCATTATGTCTTGTGGATGCTTTGGGAGACACTATATCTTTTCAACAAACAAATGATATGCAAATTTTGTCTAACACAAAAAATTGCCCTCCCTACATAGAAAATAGGCAAGGCTTATGAAGTGTATGGGAAGCTTAACACTTTCTCTTGATTTGATGATGAAGGAACAAATGTAGGCTCTTGAAACAAGACCCCAATGATGGCTTCTACGCGTCATTTATTCTTCTCCCTTTAAGTCTTTGCTATTTGCGGTAGCTTGATTCCATGAATATGCAAAATAATTGAATGTATTTACTTTTTTGTGGCATAAACTAGTCTATATTGATATAGCCCATCATAGAGTTGCCATTAGGTTCATCATAAAGACATTGAAGGTTGCTCGAGGAACCTTTGAGAATTGACTTGGCAACAGCTACAGTTGCATATTTGGTGTATCTTTGGACAATTTATAGCATTGTGATCTTTTGTATGAAAAGAGCAAAAGTATTCAAGCCAACTTCAAGAGGATGTGCCTCCAAGGCAAGCCATACAAGTTTAGGAGGTAGTCTGAAATTATCATTATGTTATTTTTTTGAAAATGATCTTGATATTTGTGATGTACCGTGCTCACTGCTGGTCTGATTTCACTTGGTTAAAGAACTGGGTTTTGGTTTGTAATCTGCTTTTCTTGTTTTTTTGTGTTTTTGTGGTTTGATGCCAATGAAGTAATGATATTTTGACAAGCGTATGCATACAAAGAACTCATATAAAAACTAAACTTTAAATATAAACTAAGGAGATACATAAATTGATAGTTAGAAGACTTTCTTTATACAATAGAAAGTGCATAAGTCATATAACTTTTATACATTTCGGAAAAGACTCCATTTACAACCCTAGGTTAACTTGCAGCCAAAACAACACTGTGAACAGTGTTTGCTACAGTACCCGCGCCCAATAAAAAGCATAGACAAACTTACTAGCAACTTTTCCCCACTGAAAATTCGTTGAAATAGCTTCTATTGAAGTAGGCGCCCACTTTGGAAGAGAAAGCAGCAACAAATAGGAGGCGTTTTCTTTGCTTGATGAAGATGAAACCCTCTCACAAAGGCGGCTGGCTGTAAGTGAATATTTCAGCTTCAAAGTCTTCACAAATTTGCTATAACACTTCCAAGATGGCTAAAGGAGCTTCAAACAACGATTACCCAACCAAAGATGACTTCAAACCCTCTAGAACAGCAAAATAGGGCTCCCACGAATCATACAAATTCTGACCTGCCTCTTTAAAGTGGTATTTCACACCATCAAGAGCACAATTTTTTGAAGAAACGAAGCCCAACCAGACTTCCCCACTGCTGAAAGCTAGAAACCCTAGTTTCTATCCTCCACAAACTCCACACTTCAAACTTCAATCAACAAAAAAAAATCTTAACATGAAGAAGTTCGAACTTCTCAAGTCCCTTATATAATTTTAACTTGAAAAACACTATTCATTAAAAAGTTACTATTCACTTAAGTTGTTACTTTATTCCACTTTAGTGATGAATAGTAACAGCAAAATAGAATTCAACCCCTTGAACTAATAGGCACATGGCCCCCAAAGTCTGGAAAGGTGAAACGATGATGAAGATCAATATTTCAAGCTCCCGTAACACGCCAAACGCGCAATTCCACCACGTCACCAAACTCCAGATACCAAATAAACAAATTTCCGACTAGGTGCCCGGACAGGTGACCCTCTAACCAGAACCCTTAGCCTACGAGGGTCGATGTAATAGGCTAAACCACTGATTCACGGACGATCAATTAGAAGGGGACATTACAGTCCGCCCTCCCTGAAATTGCTTGTCCCCAAGCAATCTCAACTCTGGATGCTGAAGGATGTCCTCGCTCTCCCACATTGCGTCCTCAATTGGCAAGTCCTTCCATTTAATCAGATATTCCTTGATGAACCGTCTCCGCAACTGTCTTTCATGGACATCCAAGATGGCTTCGGGCACCAGAATCAATTTCCCCTCGTCATCTAGGGGTGGTAGAGCTGTCGATGGAATCACACGATGTCCTAACGCCTTCTTGAGGCGCGATACATGGAATACATTGTGCACCTTGCTTTCTGTCGGTAGTTCCAACTCATAGGCCACTTCGCCATCCCGTCTGATGATTCTAAAGGGTCCATAGTACCGGGGCTTCAATTTCTCTGCACCACTCCTCTTGAGAGTAGACTGGCGATAGGGCTGCAGCATCAAATACACCATGTCCCAACTTCAAAAGTTCGCTCCACTCTCCTCTGGTCCGCGTATTGTTTTTGCTGATTCTGTGCCTTCTGAATGTTCTCACGAAGATCTTTCATAATATCCTTGTTCTCTTGTAGAAGATTCCCAACACTGGGCACCCTGCTGTCACTCAACAATAGGTCCAGGAAGTTCGGTGCCTCGTACCCGTACAATGCCATGAATGGGGACATTTGAATCGACATGTGGTGGGTGGTATTATAGCAATACTCACAAAGATGAATCCACTTCACCCACCCCTTTTGCTGTCCTGCTATATAGTTTCGAAGATATCCTTCCACCCATTTATTCACAATTTCCGTCTGACCGTCCGTCTGCGGATGGTAGCTAGTACTCGGAGTAAGCTCGGTCCCACTGAGTCTGAATAGTTCCTGCCAGAAATGACTCAAAAACCGACTGTCTCGGTCACTGACAATGCTTCGAGGTAGCCCATGCAATCTGAATACTTCACGGAAAAACAGCTCAACAACCTATGTAGCTGAATATGTAGCTGCTATCGGGAAAAAGTGAGCATACTTGGTGAGGCGATCAACAACTACATAAATACAATCTCTTCCTTGGGCTTTCGGCAAGCCCGTAATGAAGTCCATCGATAAGCATTCCCACTTCTTGTCTGGGATAGGAAGTGGTTGAAGTAACCCAGCTGGATAGTTGTGTTCCTGTTTGTTTTGCTGACAAATCGGACACTCTCTGACATATTTAAGGACATCTGACTTGAGTCCTTTCCAAGTGAAACGTTCCCGGAC
>VDFB02321992.1:0-123812 GCA_007258455.2 Sequoia sempervirens | reverse complement strand
TAAATACTATAGCCCCTCTCCGGCCCTCTTAATTTCCGGCTCTCAAAAGCTATTGGATGCTTGTCCTGCATGAGAACTGCGCCAATCCCTTCACCCGAGGCATCACACTGTAGCTCGAAGGGTTTAGTGAAGTCTGGTAAAGCCAAGACAGGACAAGAGGTCATCAACTGCTTAAACCTTTCAAAACACTCCTGCGCCTCAGGAGTCCAAATGAATGCCCCTTTCTTTGTCAGGTCCGTAAGTGGTGCTGCATGACGTGAATAGCCACTGACAAATCGGCGGTAGAAGCCACATAAACCCAAAAATCCTCGGAGATGGGTCAGATTCTCGGGCGTCGGCCATTCTACAATAGCCCTGACCTTGTCTGGATCCATGCGCACACCCTCTGCGCTGATAATGTGGCCCAAGTACAACAGTTCAGTCATTCCCAAGTCACATTTAGATTCCTTTGCATACAAAGACTCGCTGGCCAAAATGCCCAGTACTGTGTCTAGATGCGCGAGATGCTCGGCCCAAGTCTTGCTGTATACTAAGATGTCATCAAAGAATACAAGTACGAACTTCCTCAGTTGCGACTGGAAGATCCTATTCATAGTGGACTGGAACGTAGCAGGTGCATTGGTTAGCCCAAACGGCATAACCATAAACTCAAAGTGCCCACAATGGCAACGGAAAGCTGTCTTTTCAATGTCCTGTTCCCGCACACGAATCTGATGATACCCCGACCTCAAGTCTATTTTTGTGAAATAACGTGCACCATGCAACTCGTCTATCAGCTCATCAATTCGGGGAATGGGATACCTATTTTTGATGGTTCTTTTATTCAGCAGCCTGTAATCAATGCACATGCGCAAGGTACCATCCTTTTTCTTTACTAGGACCACGGATGAGGCAAATGGTGATTTGCTGGGCCTGATATGTCCCATAGCGAGCAGCTCCTTAATAGTCTTTTCTATTTCATCCTTAAGCCGCTTAGGATGCCTGTAAGGAGTGACAATCACTGGCTTAGCGCCCTCCTCCAACTCGATGATGTGCTCAATGCCACGATCTGGCGGTCTACCAGGTGGAATCTCGCTGAACACCTTAGCGTGTTTGATCCTTAACTCCTGTATGTCTGGGTGATAAACTGGGGTTTGCTGCTCCTCTTGAGATGGCATTAACATACACTCAGCTGCCCACTCGATCATGTCATGTCGCATGAGTCTCTCCATTCTACTGAGAGATATCGTTCTGAAATTGCTATCTCGGATGGCTTTCAGCACATGATTCCTTCCGTCCACCCTAAATCTCATCTCCATATCCCGAAGGTTAAGGGTAAACTCTCCAATGTCGTGAAGCCATTTCATCCCTAGGACCATGTCAGTATCTCCCATGTTCACCACGTAGAAATCTGCCTTAAAGTTGTAGTTGTTCAGTCGCATGGGAAGATTTGGAATCATTCTGTCACAATTAAGAGTGTAGCCATCAGCGACCTTCACTCTTATGCCATCAAATTCTTCCGTTTGAATTCCACGCCTTTCAACCAGCCTTGCATCAATGAAGTTATGCGTGGCACCTGTATCTAATAGGGTGATAATCTTTTTCCCAGCTAAGACCCCTCGCATTCGGAAAGAGCCCTCTCGCTGTATGCTTGTGAGGCGCGCTTCTTGAAGCTTTACTTCCTCCTCTGTTTCGGTACAGTTTTCACCCTCATTCTCAGATTTTTCTCCCTCAGACTCCCCCTGCTCAGTGTGCTGGTCCGATTTATCTGATTCAAATCCTCATAGTAAGCCCACATTATTCGGTTAGCCTTCCCCTTAGGCCTCAAAGGACAGTCGTGGTTTGCATCATATGGTCCTTTACAATAGAAACACAACTTTTTACGGCGCAAGTCATCGATAGTTTCTTTATCAAATGGAACTGATGATTTACCTTTAGTATCTGCTTTCTCATTCTTCTTAGGGAATGATTTTCCATCCTTGTATGAAGAGGATGCTTTAGACGACGACTTGTTTTGTGGGGTTCCATGCTCCTCGCTTTCCTCATAGCCTCCTATAGGGTAGGGGGATCAAAAGCTTTGATCCAACCTCTCAATGGTTCCAAGAGTCCTTCGATGAATAGCACTACCAACCTCCTCTCGGATATGTTGGGAACCATAACCGACAACCTTTGGAAATCACCCATATATCCCTCCAGACTCCCAACCTGCTTGAGTCTAGCTAGATCTCTAAAGTATGTCTTTGGATCTTTTCTGTCAAAGCGTTCAATCAATCGGTCAATAAATTCCTGATAGGACGTAATTCGATCATGCTGTAGGGTCACCAACCCGTGGTACCACCAATCATGGGCTGCTCCCTCTAGATGCAGTGTTGCATACTTAATTGCATCTGCTTCTGCCATAGGCCGAAGGTTCAAGAAGGTATCCAACTTGTGGACCCAAGACTGTGCTGTAACCGTCCCACTGCCATCAAATGTGGGTAACGTGAGTTTGTTGGTGGCATGCTTGAGATCGTTGTGTTGATCTCTGTTTTGTCCTCTTAGTCTCCGGGTCGGTCTGTCACGGTAATACTCTCTTCTTTGACTCAAGAATCTGTCGAAGCTTAGACGTTCTTTCACTTGAGGTGCCAATAATTCCCATTCATCATTAGCGGCCATGAGTGTATCTGCAAACATTTCCTCTCTTTCTTCTTCTGCGTTACCGTCTTCTGATTCAGCTCTCAAAAAGGTAGGACGAGAGGGCCTATCAGCTGTACGCGAGGGTGCCCTGGGTGCCCTCCGAGACCCTGCTACACTCCTGTCATCATCTTGATCTTGTGGCTGCCTCCTAGGAAAATTCATCTGTTGTAGAGCATTTGTAAGCTGCTGTAATACCCCAGCTACCTCTCGCTGTCCGGTTCGTAAATCTCTGAAATTTTCTCTTACTTCTCTATCTTCATTGTTTTCCTCATTTCTTCTTTCGTTTCTTGGTGGCCCCTCTTCTTCCCTGTCACCCATTTCTTCTACTGGTGTATCGTCAAACAGGTTATCCTCTTGCCAATTGTCTACTTGCTCTGCCCTTCTACGAGTGTAGTACCTAGTATGACCTCTCATGTGAAATTTTGACCCTCCAGGATGGCAGGATCAAGGCTCTGATACCACTGTGATGTACCGTGCTCACTGCTGGTTGATTTCACTTGGTTAAAGAACTGGGTTTTGGTTTGTAATCTGCTTTTCTTGTTTTTTGGTGTTTTTGTGGTTTGATGCCAATGAAGTAATGATATTTTGACAAGCGTATGCATACAAAGAACTCATATAAAAACTAAACTTTAAATATAAACTAAGGAGATACATAAATTGATAGTTAGAAGACTTTCTTTATACAATAGAAAGTGCATAAGTCATATAACTTTTATACATTTCGGAAAAGACTCCATTTACAACCCTAGGTTAACTTGCAGCCAAAACAACACTGTGAACAGTGTTTGCTACAGTACCCGCGCCCAATAAAAAGCATAGACAAACTTACTAGCAACTTTTCCCCACTGAAAATTCGTTGAAATAGCTTCTATTGAAGTAGGCGCCCACTTTGGAAGAGAAAGCAGCAACAAATAGGAGGCGTTTTCTTTGCTTGATGAAGATGAAACCCTCTCACAAAGGCGGCTGGCTGTAAGTGAATATTTCAGCTTCAAAGTCTTCACAAATTTGCTATAACACTTCCAAGATGGCTAAAGGAGCTTCAAACAACGATTACCCAACCAAAGATGACTTCAAACCCTCTAGAACAGCAAAATAGGGCTCCCACGAATCATACAAATTCTGACCTGCCTCTTTAAAGTGGTATTTCACACCATCAAGAGCACAATTTTTTGAAGAAACGAAGCCCAACCAGACTTCCCCACTGCTGAAAGCTAGAAACCCTAGTTTCTATCCTCCACAAACTCCACACTTCAAACTTCAATCAGCAAAATAAGTCATAACATGAAGAAGTTCGAACTTCTCAAGTCCCTTATATAATTTTAACTTGAAAAACACTATTCATTAAAAAGTTACTATTCACTTAAGTTGTTACTTTATTCCACTTTAGTGATGAATAGTAACAGCAAAATAGAATTCAACCCCTTGAACTAATAGGCACATGGCCCCCAAAGTCTGGAAAGGTGAAACGATGATGAAGATCAATATTTCAAGCTCCCGTAACACGCCAAACGCGCAATTCCACCACGTCACCAAACTCCAGATACCAAATAAACAAATTTCCGACCAGGTGCCCGGACAGGTGACCCTCTAACCAGAACCCTTAGCCTACGAGGGTCGATGTAATAGGCTAAACCACTGATTCACGGACGATCAATTAGAAGGGGATATTACAATATTATTGTGTTAGACTGTTTTCTTGAAAGTGCCTCTTCATGTTGGTCACATTGGTTACCACTTCTTGTAGGAGGGGAGCTACTAAACTTGGGACCATTTGCCAAATCGAGTTGTCTTTGATTTTTCCAGTGTTGGTGTTATGTCCCTGAGGCTGACTTGCAACTCCTACAGTGTTTTTAAACACTAACCATAATATTAAATAAATACTACTAATAATATTATTAATAATTATTAATTTGAAAATAATAATAATACTCAATCGACCTATACCCTTGTTTGGTGCCAACTTTTTGAAAATAATATTCTTTGAGCCAACCTAGACCTTGATTTTTGGGGCACCAACTTTATACACACAAGTATATATATGCAATTCTTGTTGCTAAGCGAAATTATGCTGGAAATTGGTACAAATTTTGGAGAAAATCCAATAGTGGATTAGCTGGGACGAAAACCCTAGTTGTTACCTGAGGTTGTGGTGACATTCATAGAATTTTGGAGGAAATGCATTTTTATCTAGCTGTAGGCCACCCTATTCTCCAACCTTCCTTAATCTCAGTGGTGGACAAACCTAATTCAGTAGTGCAAAACAGATTTTTATGAGTTGTAAGGGCTTACAATAGAGTGATTTGCATGATAGGCATGTCAAAATCAGGTGATCTACATCTACAACATTTCAAGGCTTGAGACTCATCTTTTTCGAGACAACCACATTGTTTCCACACACTACTTACAACAAACTTCATCACAAAAGTGGTAGGATCTGTAGATTAGGTGATTGACAGGGAAGAACTCTCCTTCAGATCTACATCAGACACCTATCAACTTGTTGATGTTATAATGTGTAGCGGCGAGAGATCTTTCTCCCACAATTTCTTGGGAAATAAATATTAAGTAAAAATTCAAATATCTTGTAAAGGCGCCGACTTAATATTTATATTATTTATTTTAAATAAGGCCGACCTTGGTGAAGTGACGCCTTGGTTAATAAACTAGCCGACCCTTCATGAAGAGACGCAACATTTTGTATATATAGAAGGCGATCTGCTCTCATCATTTATTATTATTGTTCAAGTGAAGTTCGCATATAATCTGAAGGAGTCCGATACTTACAGCAGATTGATATTATTGGAGTTCTATATTATTCTTGGCTGTGTTCTTGCATCAAGTGTGATGCTATCATCATCATATCTGATCGGCCTTGTGATTGGCCTCATTGTAAAGCATATTGTTGCTACTTTATTCAATAAATAGATGATATATTGTTGCTGGGTTTTTCTCCCTCGAGAAGGAGGGTTTTCCCAGGATAAATTCTGTGTTCTATTGTTCATGTGCTGTTCATTATTCTGAATTTTCTGTTAATTTGCATTTCTGATTAAAACAACAACACAACTAAGGTGCATAAGGCTACAACTGGCGGAGTTAATTGTGAAGGGTGATCCTTATTGAAGTTCCATCCCCAATTGGAAAAATTTGTAGCAAGGGCATTTGGCTAAGATATCCACGAACCCTCACCAAGCGAAATCCTAGTTCAGTTATAGGTTTTCTCTGTTTCAAGATTTATTTGTTTATTAGCAACATTGTTTGGGGAATTTAGACACTATTCTAGTGGACTGTATTAACTAGGTCAAATTGACTTGGATTTTGTTATTCTGAGCTGAACGTATATTCTTTAATACAAGTGGTTTGTCTAAGTATCATTCAACAGTCAATACATTTGCATTATTTAAGTGTTGTACCTAGAAATACATAAATTCAGAAAATTCTCATTTATAGCTAGGAATATTACAGCTGGTCATCTCATCTTCTAAGTTGATTGCTTTCTTTTGAGGTTCTTTGCATTCATCGATTCCCATAGATTTGATCAAGAAAGCGATCTTTTATGGAAGGGTCCTGATGAAGCAGTACAAAAGAATTTGTAGAGAAGGCCTTAAAGAATTATCGTTTCTTCCAACAATATGGTTGAATCTTGCAACAAACTCTTTCTTGGACTCATTTTTATCTTTCTTTGCATTTGACAGTTGACCAAAAAGAAAGTGACCATACTTAGCTGATTTGAAGCGTGACATGAATTTTGTTCACGTGGTTTCCTAGTGGGTGATGCAACCCACAGTGAAATGATGGAACCATTTTCTGTGGTTTCAACTAGGTTTTCAGCAAAAAGTTTGACTGCAACATCTTTGTGTGCCACTCCTAAGATGCTGCAAGCTATGGTGAATGTTGAGATGTGCTCATCTAGGTGTTGAGAGCCGTTACCATGGAAGTTAGGAAAATTATTCCTTGAGCTTGATGGAAAATCATGACAAACTACAAGTGCCAAGGGACTAATGGTGGCTCCCCAAGGTGATAGAAGCAGAGCTGAATTGTTGTCACGGGTTTTATCATCTATTGCTTGGCTTGGTTCTTTATTTGGATCTAAATTTCTTAGAAAAATATTATTAAGTTCATGAACTGTTAATGAAGATGAACTTTCGCTTGAACTTACTTGAGTAGGACTTTGAAAAGCAAGATCAAGAATCCCTGTCTTACTCTTTGATATGATGTACACCTTATTAGCTAGGATGGTGATAATACAATTTTCTATTGTAAGCTCAACTTGTTGTAAGTCATTCTCTAGCAAAGTCGCCAAAAGCTATCGGTGTTTCAATATGTCCTTTTTAAGACAAATTAAATCAGATGGTGTTTACAGTTGAACTGTTCTTCAATTTGTAAGAGCAAGCTCCCTAACACTTAATGAGACCTAAAACCTACAACTATAAATAAAACTTACAAGTATGCATGCTATACAACATTTGGAACAGGGTTTTGCATTAAATTTAAATTGTTAATATGACTATGTTTTTGCCTTGGATGCAATTATCAAATTGTCAATAGTCGAAATTTACAGCAAGATTTTCAGGTTTAAAGAAAGTAAACTAATTCAAGCAAAATTGAAGATAACTTCCTATTGGTTAAAGCAAAGATCAATATTCGGCCATGAACAAAGGTTTGAAGGAGAAATATAGATGGATGTAATTGTAAACAGATACAAGTATAACTACATCAAGAACAAAGAATTAAGAAAGAGTGAACTCCCTATCATTTCATGAAATAAATAGATAACTTGTATACAAAACTTAGATTTTAGAATCTCTAAACTCCCTATGATTTCATGAAATAAATAGATAACTTGCATACAAAGCTTACAATTTAGAAAGATGCATTTTGTCAATAATAAATTTGACAAAATACAATCTTCTATCAGTTTAATTCATGAAATTATATGTAATGTCTCCTTCCTAAGCTATGTTAGTGATTATTAGGATTAGCCTATTCCTCGGGTTTCCATAGGTTAATATGGTTGGTTAGGGGACTCCTCAGCTCTTGGTGACGTGTTTGGGATCTTAGGAGTATCTTTCTGACACTTTTTGGAGCACTTGCGGCGTTGGGTTTGATACTTACTATTTTTAGTAAGTCACCTCCTCAGCACTGACTTTGGATTTTCATGTTGATCTGTCCTCGGGATGCTCAGTTTCATTATCTAATGTTAAATTGGTGAATTTTTATGGTCTGGGGATTTAATTTTAAAATAACGTTAATATTATAGAGTTAAATTAGATATTTAACTTTACATTATTTTAATATTTTAAAAAGGTGACTTTTTAAGGGAGACATAAGGAAAGTTGTAAAAAGATAAATATTTTGCTTCATTAAATGGGACACCCAAGTGGGAGACATAAGGGGAATTTAAAAATTAAATAAAGTATTTTATTTCTCCAAGAAGGGGCGTGGGGTTTTGTGGAAGATACAAAAACACTTTTTGGAGCTCATTTGAAATTATGCTTGGATAATATTTTGAGGAGAAACACAGGTTTTTACCAGCTGCTTTGTAAGGACAAAAACCCTTACAAGTATCATCCACTTCGATTGTGAAAGATCAGTCTTGGTGGATTCTATAGGCGACTTCCTTTAGAGGTCATCCAAGAGCTTATTGTTTTCAGTTTGGAGAAATTTTCCAAGGGTTTTATTTGCAGATTTGAAGGGCAGATTTCAGAGTTTAATACCAGCAATATTTAAGGAGAAAAAACCAGATTTTAACCTCTTTATGCTGTACCTCTTGCTGGGCTGGCTGTACCATTCACAGGAGGGCGCAGGAGTTTGGGAGCAGGACGCCTTGTTTTTGGGGCAGATTTTGGCATGAATGGTGGCGCCCTAGATGGTTAAATATTCAGCAAATCATTTGGGAGTGACCAGCAGTGAGTTGGCGAAGTTTTCAGACCTTCATTGCATTCCCATGTTGCTGTCCAAGTCTAGAAATTCCATATTTTAACAGCAGTTTATGGGTATGTCATAAATGCCATATCGAGTAATTTATGGTCATTAATATGTTGTTAAAACCCTCATTGTAACAAAATATTGTGACTGTAATAAATCTGGAATAGTTTCAGTTCATGGTCATTTCCAAAAGGTTGATTTTAGTTATCTATATTGCACATATTTCCATTGGTTGTGTTATTGTTATTTGTCCATTGCATCTATCTTGCAAATCAAGCTTCAAATCAAAAAACAAATCAGAAACATAAACAAAAAAATCTAGGGTGCATACTATAGTGGCATTAGAGCAATTGTATCCTGCCATCCTGGAGGGTTTGGGAAAAAACAATGTTATGTCAGTGGAATGTGTAATGCAGCCACCGTTTACACATCACTATCATTTGAGAAGGAATAGGTCAAACACTAGTCTTGAAAGTCAACCAGAGGCTGATCCTTTTGCAGGCATTGAAATGGGGGACAAAGAGCAACAGGAACCTAGTACTAGAGAAATGTTAAATGACCTGGCTAGAGGGAAGTGTGATCTTCAGCAGAGTTTAGCTCAGATGGTGGCTCTAATGAACCAACATATGTTAGGAAATAATAGCAATGGTGGGAACAATGCAGGGAACTGTTAATTTTAAGATCAGAAATTAAATAAGCAGAAATAGAGCAATTTCAAACAATAGAACACAGCATATACCCTGGGAAAACCCTCCTTGAGGGAGAAAAACCCAGCAACAATATATCACTTATATATTGAATAATGAACAGTAATTCACTTTACAATGAGTCCAATCTCAAGGCCAAACTAGTAGCACCACACTTGATGCAATATCAAAAGAATAAGATCGAACTCCTTGAAGAATAATATCGATCTCCTTGAAGAATAATATAGATCTGCTGATATCAAATTCTTTCAGACTTGTGCGCACTCGACTTGAATAGAAAAATGGATAATAATAGAAGTGAACAACGCCTCCCTTATATACAATTCGATATGGTGATTGTCAAACAACACGTCCCTTCATGGATGAAAGGTCAGCCTGAAATGATTGGATGTGTCTTCGACAAAAGGTGGCGATTATTTAGATGAAGTCGGCCACATTAATAAAATATAAATTACAAATTTGAATGGAAGTGTCTCTTCAAAATCGACTCCAAATAAATAAATAGCCAACGGCTATATTTAATTTATTTGCTTATTAATAATATTGCTGGAAGAATGAGGCCCGTGGCTATAACATCAACAGAACAATGGTGGCAATAATGGGAGCAAAAGGAATAATAGAAATAGGGATGGTTTAGTGAATAACAGGGCTGCAAATCAAAATGCAAGAACTACAACAGCAAATTATAGGTCCTTAATTCTTAACTTTCCGCCAAGACACAACATCCCAATGGATAATGAACCCACTCAACATGAGTTACAGGATCAGATTTTGCAGGATTGGAGGGACTTAGGGCTGGAGTTTCAGGCTGAAATGTGTTTCAGGAACTACATGGACCTCCAATTAAGACATAGACCCAATAGAGGTGGTAGACAACACAACCAAGATCTATAGAGAAAGGTGGGAAAGCTATCTATTCCATACTATGATGGTTCAAGGAAGACTTTAGCTAGGGCATGGGTTCAAAGTTTAGACACCTACTTCCATCTTAACCCAATGCTAGAAGATGAGGCCATCAAATATGCTGCAATTCACTTGGATGGTAGTGCACATGAGTGGTTGCATCATGTCATGATCACCTTGGGCCACTATCAGATTGACTCCTATGCTGAGTTTACAAAGAGATTGATAGATAGGTTCGATAAGAAGGATCCAAAGTTACACTTTAAGGAGTTGGCTCAACTCAAGCAGTGAGGTTCAGTGGACACTTTTATAGCATATTTTCAGAGTCTTTTTGTGTTGGTGACTGATATCTTGAAAAGAAGGTTGATTGTGTTGTTTGTTGATGGTCTTTTAGACCCCTTGAGAGGTTGGATTAAGGCCCTCAATCCACCTACTCTATAGGATGCCATTAAAAAGGAAAGGGATATGGAATCCTCTTTGTCCAAGAGCAAATTTCAGTCTAAGGGATTTCCACACAAGAAGGACAAGGATAGAAGACACTTCTCTAAGGATACCAATCAATCTAGGAATGTGTCTAATAGGTTGGATAGTGATCAGCTCAATGAGCTTAGACGCAAGAAATTTTGTTTTCATTGTAGAGAGCCTTGGGACCTATCGCACAAGTGTGCTATTAAGACAAAGGCAAAACAAATTGAGTATTTTTCAGTTGATGATACTACATCAGAAAATTTTGATCAGCATATCAAACCTGAGAGTAGTGATGGGGAGAGTTTAGCAGATGAGGTTGAAAAGGAACAAGGATGTGGTGGTGCTATTGCCCAACTTTCTAGCTTCTAGAAAGTTGGTTCTTTTAGGTTAGAGTACTTTGTGGGCAACGAATAATCACACTTATTGGTACAGGTGCTACTCATAATTTCATTGATAAAGGGCTTGTTGCCAAGAGAGGGATCAAAACAAAAAAATTCGAAGGGTTTAAGGTGACGGTAGCGGATGGCTTTACCCTTACTTGCACACTTAAGATTTCTAACTTGGGCATTCAGTTGGGGGAGTATCAGTTGAGGGATGATTTCTATGTGGTAAGTATAGGGGACACAGATGTGGTGTTAGGTATGCACTGGATGCATACACTTGGGGAGTTCACCATGAACTTGAACACTATGGAGATGAAGTTTGAATTAGAGGGCAAGAGGATAGTGCTCAAAGGTATGTTAGATGGGGGTGCTAGAGTAGTCTCCTTCAAAAGAATGGGGAGGTTGATTTGGCATGATCAGGTGGAGTGGGCAGCCGAGTGTATCATAATGCCTATAGTTACAGAGTAGCAAAAAGGAGAGCATCATCCAGATATTTAGGCCTTGCTATCTAAGCATAGCAAATTATTTAGTAGTATACCACCCAGGAGACCTCCTGAGAGGGGGATTGAGCATGCTATTGAGTTGGAGGAGAGTGCTAAGCTCGTCATTACTACACCTTACTGTCATTCGAAGAGGCATAAGGATGAGATTGAAAAGGCAACCAAAGAATTCTTAGATATGGGACATATTAGGCCTAGCAAAAGTTTGTTTGCTTCTTCTGTAGTGCCAGTCAAGAAGAAGGATGATTCAATGCACATGTGTATTGACTACAAAGCCCTCAACAAGAAAACAATTAAGAACAATTACCCCATTCCTTGCATTGATGAACTTATTGATGAGTTGCATGGTGCATGCTATTTCTCCAAAATTGACTTAAGGTCAGGGTATCATCAAATTCGAGTTAGGGAGGCAGATGTGGAAAAAACTACATTCAGGTGTCACTTCTGCCATTTTGAGTTCTTGTTGATACCATTTGGGTTGACTAATGCACCGACTACATTTCAGTCATGTATGAACAGGGTATTTAGAAGGCAGCTTCAAAAATCTCTTCTTATTTTCTTAAATTATATTTCAGTAAGTCTTGGGATGAGCACATAAGGCATCTTGAGGAGGTGTTAAGTATCCTAGGGAAAGAATCATTGTACACCAAGGAGTCTAAATGCGATTTTGGCATGATTGAATTACTTTACCTTGTCCATATTATCAACTCTAAGGGTGTTAAGGTAGACCCATATAAGATCAAGGATTGGCCACCACCTACGAATCTATCACAACTCAAAGGATTCTTTGGGTTATGTAGTTTTTATAGGAGGTTTGTGAAGGGTTTTTCACACGTGGTAGCTCCCCTCACAATTTTAACCAAAAAGGGGGCTTTTGTTTGGTCAAATGCAATTCAACAATGTTTTGATCGGTTCAAATGTACTTGTCTTGTGTTAGCTATCCCCGATTTTTCTAATTGGAGTGCAATGCTTATGGGGAGGGGATAGGAGTAGTGTTAATGCAAGATAAGCATCCAATTGCCTTTGAGAGTAGTAAATTGAGGGGTGCTGAGAGGAGCCACTTGATATATGACAAAAAAATGTTGGCCATAATGCACGCATTGGCCAAGTTCAGGCCCTATCTTGTGGGAGCGAGATTCATTGTAAAAAAAAACCATAACAGTCTCAAGTACTTCTTGAGTTAGAAGGACTTGAATGATAGGTAGCAAAAGTGGGTGAGTAGGCTACAGGCTTATGAATATGACATTGAGTATGTCAAAGGCAAGAAAAATATTGTTGCTTATGCATTGTCTAGGAGACCTTACTTGTGCTCTTTAGTTGAGATATTTGTTGATTAGGGGGAGTTGATTGCATCAGAATATGTTAAGGATCCTTGGGCTATAGGTATTCTTGATGGGACCACACAAGATGACAGGTACAAGGTAACTAATGAGCTGATCTTTTATAAGGATAGGATTTACTTAGTACCTAATTCGGGGCTCAAAGCAAAGATTTTGAGAACTTTCCATGATGCACCTATGGCTGGTCACTTGAGTTTTTTCAAAATCCTAAAAATAAGGTCTCATCCATCTCTTTCAAAAATTAGTGACTTTTATAACTTAAGTTATTTTAAAAAAATCTAACATAACTTAGACTTGCAAAGCTGGTCAAATCCTCCAAACTTGGCAAACTTTTTTTAAAGTTTATGCAACTTGCTGAACGCTCCTTGTTTTCTCAAATGCTCTTGAAATTCAATGTTCAATCTCACCAACTTGGTATCAACTCCACCTTGGACACCATAATGAGTTTTTGTCAATTGAATGTCGAACCCATCGACTTGTTTGATATGGCAAAAAAGTTAAAAACATTAATACTTAATGATTCGACGTGCTAAAACTGCCATATTTGGTTAAATATTTGAAAACTTTGATTGATCTACTTGATTTGGCAAAAGGGAGAGGAATTTGTTTTGTTTGTGAATGCCAAAACCTTGAAACCCTCACCCATGTCTACCTCCATGTACTTTGCATTGTTATTTACCTTTCTCCTTGGTCAACCCACCTTTTTTTAGAGCCCAATCCTTGACATAGTCATTTTTTGTCTCAAACAGAACTTAGTCGTACATTTGCCACACTTGGGCCCACTTTTTCCATGGTTAAACCATTCAAATTGTGTACCAACTGCAAAACTTGTTCTATTCCTTCCTTTTGCCCCATTTTCATCGATTCAATGTCAAGGTCCTCTGAATGACCTTGTGATTTTTTGGCTGAAACATCTCATTATTTCTCCTTGGGCACAACCAAAGAAATTATGAGTTCTCTTTGTTTCGTTCCTTGTTTTTCGTAGCCTAGATCTTTGTTGAAATCTTCCTTTCCTTGCAAAAATTGTTAGTGTAGAAAAAGCTGAGGAGAAGACAACTTAATGAATTTTGATTGGAAGAACATTGACTAGCTTGTCCCTGATGTGTTACTAGTGACTTACTAACCATTGGCTAACAAAAGGAAGCCTATAAATGGAGTTTCCTAGGGGTACCAACACAAGGCAATATATGCCATGGACGTTACAACATAATAGTCACAAACTCGCTATTTGTATCAATTTAGAATAGTTAAAAAGCTATGTTGTTAGTTTAGGTTTAGGGTTTAGGGTTTGCCCTTTTATTTTGTAGGTTTTGTATGGTTGGGTAAGTCGATGCTATATATATATAGATGTATAATAATATACAAATAATACTAATTTGTACAAAAAAAAATATAGAATTAAGAACATAGCTTATAGTGGTACCTTTTATAGTTAGCGAGGGTTACTTAGGTTTTTATGCACGTTATTACTATATATATATTTATGTATTTAATTTAATTTTAAAATCAGTGCTCCCCAAGTTTTGAAACTGGGGATGACAAGTTTTTCCCCAAAATTTGTGGATGGCAGAAATAGTGACACAAATATTATATCAAATTTAAAACTAATTATACAATTAGTTAAAAAGTTATAATTTATCATTAACAATCAATAAATAATTTAAATAAATATATGTACATAAATACATATATATTAAACTAATTAAATCTACAATAAAATAATTTATTATAATTTAACAATCAATAAATAGTTTAAATAAATGTACATACATATATACATATATATTTTTTTGATCAACAAATAGCAGCCGTAGGGGATTGCATCCATATTATTAACGATGAAAAGTATTACATTGTATTGTTCAGAGACTTGAAATTCCCATTGCCATTGCCTTCAAAATGGGACAAAAAACCATACACAACAGGGGACTACATAACTATTCTAACCAGCTCCATAGACATCAAATTGGAGTAGACAAAGCCTATGATCTAGACCCTTCTATCTATAACAAACAACTCCAAATATATACAAATTAGGAGTGCACATACCTCCATTCTACTTACATTTCATTATATTTCATATAACCTCAAACCTAGTATCGCATACCTTAGTCCAAACCCTCCTTGATGTAATTTTGCAACCATCCCAATACCTCCATTGGTTCCAAGACGAGAATGTGCTTTAGAAACAAAACACACTTCGTGGTGGCCAAACGATGCTTAGGCAAAGATGAATGCATGGTTGTGAATATTAATGGAAATCGTTCCAGCTCTTGCCCTTGTATCTTAATCTTGAAGTAATCCATAGGAAGAGCAATTCCGTGACCCTTGGCCACCATAAATAGGGTATCCTCCAAACCACCCAAGAATTGTTTCCTCATGAGCTTCTTGCAGAGAGCCTCTGCCACCTCAATTAATTCGTCAAGGTCAAGCAATGATGCTAGGAACATGGACGAAATGTCCATGTTAACTCTGTGTTGGTGGTCTACCATCACGAATGCTTCGTCCAAAACCCCTTAACCGCATGCAATATCAACCCATGGTGGGTTTTAAAAACATTCTTAAGCCTCTTTTCCTTGATCTCTCCCACAAAGGCCATTTGTCTGTGTGGACTGGTGAGTTAGAGAGGGGTGTCCATCTCTTACCAGCCTGAGAAAACTTCATACAATGTGGATAGATGACGTTTGCATGCTATATAATGTCAGAATTGCAAGATACGATCCAACCATTATGGAAGTGAGTGCACCTTTACTCCATCATCTACCATCTCCACACCTTCATTGTGTACTCCACAATGATTACCACGAATGCTTAGTCATTATTAAAATTATATGTGTTGCAATTTGTGCTTCATGTTTAAGCTGCCATCCCATCAAGCATTACCTCATCCACTACTAGTTCAACCACCGTCTTCGCCATTTTATCCGCCAAGTCATTCCCTTCCCTATACATGTGGGAAATTCGAAAGTCTTCAAACTGCCTAATCAACTTCCAAATTGGCTTAAGCCATTTTTCCAATTACCAATTCAGTGCATGGTTTTGACAGACAACATTAATTGTGATTTGTGAGTCTCCCTTCAAATGGATACGTTTGAGATTTAGTTTCCTTCCTGGTTTCTAATAACATATCCAGCCCAAGACTCACCCGGATTTCCACATGATGCTCCGTCAAAATTGATCTTGACCCACTCGTTATCAAGGGGTTGCCAACGCACATCTTTCTTGGGGTTAGAGAAATCTATAATAAAATAATTTATTATAATTTAACAATCAATAAATAATTTAAATAAATATACGTACATATATACATATATATTAAACTAATTAAATCTATAATAAAATATATTATATAAATATAAATTATTATAAATAATTTTTTTAAATTAGTGATATTTTAATTTTTTTTAAATATTAAGACCAAATGAATGAATGAAAGATTTTAATAATGTCCATGAGACCAAGCAGTCTATAAGACCAAGAGCTGCACCCTGAAGAAATTTTCAAACTCCTTTTGATGTCAGACCTTCTGTTGTGAATGAATGAAGAAGATAGTGTAAATAGTGTAAATGTTACAGAGGAGTGGTCGACACAGGATCTAAGGTTGTGCAGTTGAAGAAGTTGAATATTGTCATTCTTTCTATTTATTTTCTTATCTGATTTCACTTCACCTATTTGCTGGGAAATGGTAATGAGTGTTTGAAACTTGTAAGCATTTGTAAAAAGACAATTTATATAGCTTAACTATGATTTGAAATAATGAGTTTCTTTTTCTGGGTCCTTAATTTAAATATATATTTTTAATTGCCCTGCACCTGGTTTCATCATTGGCATGGGTATGTCTCCTGGCCCTGTGCATTGGTTAGGTTCAAGTACGTCCAGGGATCTGGACACACACTGTAACATAGCTAAAAGTGAAAAAATATTTAACACTTTAACCAGTTTAATGATAACTAATAGTAGTATCTGGTGATTGCCGTGGCAGCAGAAAGGAGTCATGGGTGAAGACAAATCTTTTAATAGCATTGATGTAGACAGACTATTTATTGGAGCTGGATGCAACAGAATTGTTAATACAGTTTCCTGGGGTCCATCTGGTTTGGTTGCTTTTGGTGCTCACAATGCAGTTGCGATATTTCAGCCACAGGTTATTTGAATCTCCACATTCTTGATCCTTTTAAATATAATTACTTTGCAAAATTGTAAGTATCAGGAAAAAGGAGAACATGGCATTCTCAACTCATTGAAATATCTTTCTTTGCAGTAATTAGAATCTTGAGAATGTAAATGATAAGTAGAAACTTCCAGTTGGGTCATGTGTTGTCAATTTAAGACATTTTGAAGATTGCCTTTATTATACATCCCTTGTGGACCTGGATTCTCAAATTGCTTTACTCGTCACTCTTCTGTCTATTATTTACTCAGGGTCTGCTAATAGAGATTGGATGTTGTACATTGTAGGCAGCCAGAATATTGACTACACTTCCAGGTCATAAAGATATTGTAAATTGTGTGGAATGGCTTCCCAGGAATAAGGATATATGCAAAGGTGGTAATTATCTCAACCATGGAGTTTCTAAGATTTCAAATATGATGTATGTAACCTGGTAGGGTTTTAAATCTCAAGTAGACTTGTGTATTCTACTATTATTTCTTATTTAAGTTCCGTTTGAAATTTAGAAGCATAGCCACTTTAAGGCATTTGTAGGGAAATGCTTGACATACAATCTCTAGGTAGTATACACCTATGTCAATAGGCGTCGCTCTATTTCAATGCTCGTGCTCTTATTCCTAGTGCATGCTTCCCTTAAAGAGGGTATGTCCTTCCATGCATGAGGTGATGAGACACTGGTGTTGGAACTTCCAACGGGATGTCCAGAAATGGAGGTGTAAGATATCAAGGTAAGAAAGAGAAAGCCACCCCATAGGTAGATACAGGACATTCTAGTGGGACATCAAGCATGGGCATGTGGGATATCCAGTTAAAACATTGATACATGGGGAAGATATTCACTTGGGATGCCCATATGTGTCAGTGGAGAACATCTTAACAGGCATGGCATCATGAATGATTGCAGTATTAGATATTTACACTGAAAAGATATTACAAGAGATGAATGTAACAATACCAACACTGGTTTTGTCTAAGATATTTGAGAAAAAGTTCACTAGAAGCAGGTATGACAAAAAAAATTTGTAGCAAAATGTACAAGAGTTAGAGCCAGAGTCAAGTGTTCGTAATAGATAGATGTTAGCTCTAATTTATGAAAAAAACTCAATTGTAATCGTATGCACATTTAAGTAAAGAAACATCACATGTGATTAAATGATGTCTTGATGTAATGATGTAAGTGTATTTTGTAATTACAAATAATCAGGGAGGGCTTGGTCTTGATTATTGTGACGTTGATTGCAAAAAAGTGAAGTCTTTGAGGAGGTTCCCATTCAACATTCATCTTAGTGAACTCTGTGTATATCATTTTTGGGACCACACTGTGCTCTCTATATCACCTCACTTATATAAAATATCATTACATTTATGTGATTATTTGTTTGTGGTGATTGCAGTTGCTTTGTCTCTCTGCAATGTTCCATTGACCTTGGCTTTGGGAAATTATACTATACACATTTCTCAATTCATGAGGTCACTATTTAGTTAACGTCATATTTTCAACACCTGTCCAACATCAACATGAACATACATGTTCTCTTTATTCAAGCAATCATACTTCTTCTGCACCTGTACATCATCATAACAGGATGAATTTTTTTGACAGTATGGTTTTACAAATTTAACATACTTCAACATATACTTGCTCCTAGACATGCAAGGTGTTTCCTCCCAATTTATTGAAAACCTTGCATGTTATTGGTTCAGAATAAAACAAATCATAAAATGAGATTATTTTACTACTTAAAAATTGTTTGTTTGTACATCTTTTTCAATTGCTATATCTACATGTACCAAATAAGTATCAGTAACTTATGCTAAAACTAGATGATGACATGAGGATTAATCTTTTTCCAACACCTCTCTTCATCTTAGTGTGGTACATAAATTTAAAAATGATATCGAGTTTGACACATCAATTTAGAAACATTAATCATCAGCATGTGATTAAGAGATTGGCTTGATCATAGCATTTGGAAGTAACACTATAATCGATAGTGGATAGTCAGAGACTACCTCAACACTAGGGAATACTGTGGAAAATTTTCTTCTAGTGGTAGTAGATGTGTGGATAACTACATTCTCAATCTCTAATCTAATGGTGTGTCTTCAATGTTCAAATGTACTTCTTTGGTGTCCATATATCTGATAGTGTGATGTGTTGTAAACTAAGTAGCTGGTTCCCGTACTGGTTCGGGTTTGGGTTCGAGGGTTCGGTTCGCGGGTTTGTCTAAATTTTTTTTTTTGGGATTTTGGTTCGTTTTGGGTTCGTTAGTACAAAAAACATGTAAAATTTTTATATATATATATATTTATAATATAAATATATAAATAAATATATTTATAATATAAATATATAAATATATATATTTATATATTAATTTAATATAAATATAAATATATATATATAAATTTATTTAATATATATATATAAATATATATAAATATAAATATAAAAATATAATATTTATATAATATATAAATATAAATATAAAAATATAATATTTATATAATATATAAATATATATATATATATAAATATAAATAAAATAAAAAATATATATATATATATATCTAATCCTAATTATAATCCATATTATAATCTATATATATATATCAATTTTCTGCAAAAATCATCAGTGGATTGTTATTGTTAAAAATCAAAGGTATTTTCCTAGTAAAATTTTGAGTCATTTCTATGAAATTGTGCTGATTATTTTTTGCTAAGGAAATCCTAGGATTTTTTTATAGGAAAAACACAACCATTATTTTCATTTGAAAATTGTGAGTTTTTGTCCGCAATCATAGATTTATTGTTGAATAGTGATAGCCGATAGGGTTTATGCATAATCATGGGCGGATTTTCAATGGCTGTCTGCATAATCACGAGCAGATTTTCAATGGTTGTCATTTTGTGGTAGGGTTCTTGGTAAAAGTCATGACTAAGATTTTCTCGAGTTGGATTTTACGGCTAGGTTTCTCAAAGCAGCAGCTAGGGCTTATCAAGTATGTGGCCGGAACCCACAAAGGGACCGTACCAAGATCTAGACCGAGAGAGAACCGAACCCGGATCCGGCCTCTGGGGCAGTAAACCCAGAAACACAGGTTCTAAACATAATATGTAGTTTTACATCTGCATATTTACCGATATAAACATATTTTGGAGGTTATTGTGAACATTATATCTACCAATATAATACATATAGGCTAAGACTAATATATTGGAGGCTGAGGTGAGCAATAAACTAGCTCAAGATTTCATATCATTTTCAGTCAAAAATATGACAAAGAGCTATGTTCGTTCTCTGATAATTTGCTCTGAATGTGAAGTCCTTAATAATCTTGAAGGAGATAGTGGGCACTCTTATTTCTTTTGTGGAGAATTGTGTGAGAATGTTTGGTAATACTAAATGGTTGAGTGAGGGGATAGATGGGGTAGATTTATTGCTTTCCCTCACTAGTCCCCATCCCTCCTCCTTCCCCTCCAATTTTATAAAGTTTATTGAAGAAGTTCATATCTAAAGAGTAGCATTGTTGTGGTTGGATATATTCACAAAAATCTAGGCAATGGTTCTTGTTCAAAGATTTTTTTTAGGAGATGGGTAACTTGAACATCAAACTGGGTTTGGGAGTGTTAGCGTTTTGTAGCGTCGAGAGGTATTTCCCTAAGAGAAAAAATAAATATAATCAAAGGCAAGTCGGCCTTTCTCTTTGTAAAACAAATATTATTCAGTCTAGGTCGGCCCTAGAAGAGAGGTCACCTAGCTCTATGTAGATGGCCATGTTAATAAATAATTATATTGTAATCGACCGTACTAATTAAATAATTGTTGTAGTCGGTTGCACTGGGAATAGATAATAATAGTTTAAATAATACATGCACAGTTTAAAGTAAAAGTTGGATTAGTTGTCGGGCAGGTAGTTAGGAAGAGTTGCCAACGGTTGGTATTCCAACCAACCTAGACCATCTATATATGTATCTTGTCATTTGTAGTCGGAGGGGGTCAATTGCTATGTATTGTTGAGATACTTCATGAAATCAATCAATCCATTGTGCTGTGCAATTACTCTTATGATTGTTCTATGATTCAAATGTGATTCATATTCTAGTACGTGTAGTATGTTTGTGAATTATTCTCGTTTACTCCCGTAGTACGTTGAACACTACCCAGTGAGTAAACATTTGGCGCCATTGCCTGAGCGGACTAGGGAATCACTCGTCATGGCAACGTAATGGGTCTCTCGACAAATGAACCCGTGAATAGCAATGAGGAAAGGGAAGACCTATTGACTGAAGATTTTATCAATCTGTGGAAGATATCTTTACGAGATCACGTATGAAGGGAATCCCGCAGGCGGGAGATCCTTGAGGAAGTTATTTGGGATCGGCTGGAAGTGAATGACGAGGTGGATCATCTCCTGAATCGTATGCCCAGACTACTGGCCTGTCATTTTATTATCCTGCAGGACCTTCAAGAAGACGAGGATCGAGAACATCGAAGGCAACAAATACTGCAGCACTACGAAGAGAGAACCAAACGAGAAGAAGAAGAACGAGATACTAGCCAGAGACATACATCCGGTAGTGAGCAATGATCGCCTGAACAAATTTTAAATGCCCGTACGGCCGAACAAAGACAAGAATCGAGTACCTGACGGGCACGGGACTCAGGAAGAAAAGGTTCGGCGATCACTCAGGCTACAAGAACAAGAAAACCGACAAAGAAGACTGAAGCAAGCCAGTAAGGAATTGGATGACGATCTAATTGAAATAAATCAGAGTATTAAAAGAACATATGAGAATCTGACAAGAATCGACACATCCATTGGAAGAGCTCACCAAAGTTTGACCCCATATGAAGGAAGCTATGATCCTTATGAGAATGAAGATGAATTAAGTAATAGCATTAGACGTTTTCGGGAGTTGTCCATATCGAACAATGACGAACGACTGTCGAGTGGAAGATCTGAGCCTAGTACCCCGAGGCGGAGAGAGTACTGAAGCGAACCCCAGGAGACTCACGGTGTCGCGGACGCTGACGAACGACGTGGGAGTGACTCGTACGTAGCCGAGAGTGCAAGTGACGCACCAGAACGTAGCGGGGAAACCAGTCTAATCGGGTCCAACACACAAGGAGGACAGCGGGGAAGGATGGCTACTCCGGAGCGGCAGAAGTTGCCGAAGTTTATGGGGAATGGGTCAGAAGATCCAGTACGACATTGTAAAACATGTGAAACCATCTGGATAGCAAGTAGACAGGATGATCCGGATCAGTGGCTCAAAGCATTTCCAGCGACACTCAGAGATAGTGCCATCGACTGGTACTCTGAATTAGATCAAGCACACAAAGCTACAGGGAGATTATTGAAGCAAGCATTTCAAGAGGAGTTCAAACTTCTGTGGGATGATAGTGAGATTGTTGCGGAGATATACAATACCAAGCAAGGAAAGCACGAGAGTGTGTGGACCTATAACCGAAGACTCAAAGACTTGCTTGGGAAATTGGAGGCATAGCTGACCGACGGGTTGAAGAAAAAATGGTTCATCGAGGGCTTGCTTCCGTCATTAAGAAAGAAAATGAAAGTTGTACCTCCTTCGTCGTACGTCGAAGCATACAATCGTGCAATGGACATAGAAAGTGAAAATAAAACATCTTCCCGAGAGAAAAAGAAGACGGACAACGAGGAGAGTCCGGACGACAGGGACGGTGAATCCAAAACCGTACAAGCACTCAGAAAAGATATGATGCGAATGATGAAAGAATTGAAGTCCGACAAAGAGAGCGCGAGGGAAGCCCGAGAACTGTGGTGTACAGAGTGCAATGGTGAAGGTCACATAAAAACAAATTGTCCAAAGAAGATGTTATGTGATATCTGCCAAGTTATGGGACATTCCATCAAGGAATGCCCATACAATTTGAGAGCAAGGGGTACGCAAGTACTCTTCACTCAAGGAGAGCCCTCAACACCGCCGAACACACCACCGAAGCCCCAGTACAATAGCAATGCATCCCCTGGAGGTTATCGAAGCAACAAAAGTTCGAGAAACATGATACAGTACGATGCAAAAGGGAGGCCCATGATCTAATGCAGGAAGTGTAACGAATGGGGCCACTTTGCCAGGGACTGCCAAAACGGTCAAGGTTCGGGAGGGAGATTGTGTAAGTGGTGTGGACCAGGCGATCATGAAGATAACGAATGCCCTAAGCAAAAGGGTATCCACATGCTGGAAGTAGAAGAACAAGAGATACTGGCGATCACCTGAGCACAAGCAAAAAAGGCCACGTACCCAGATCCACTTACAGAGAAACAAAGGATGAAGGAAGCAAAAACTAAAGTGGAACTGGTGATGGTGAAGGAAAACAAAGTACCTCTGGAGAAGCCAGGAACCTCTTAGCGGTCGGAGGCGGAAACCAACATCATACGACAGGTACTGTAGACCACCATACCGATCAAAGTAATTGACCTTCTCCAGACTATGCCGTAGTTGGGACTGGCGATCACAAATGTCGTCAGGGATGGCAAGCAATCGCGATTGGAGGAACGAAGGCAAGAATTGATACCAAAACCGCCACCGTATGGTGAACAAACAATCGACTCAGTATTGCTCACAGCGAACATCGGGAAGATGCCAGTGGTCGTGCATATGGAGATCAGAGGGAATATCTTGACAAATACTATCATTGATGGGGGATCAGGAGTCAACGTACTACCCGAAGACACATGGAAGAGTCTTGGGAAGCCTACACTCTGGCCGCCAACATTCCAACTGGTTGGCGCTGATCAACATGGTATCAAGCCGTTGGGAACGTTGATGGCGTAGAAGGCGACGATCGGGACACAACAGTTTTTGCTAAATTTTGTCGTCATCCCATTACAGAGGAAAGCATACGATGCACTACTTGGGAGAGGATGGCTGATAGCCGCGAAGGAAAATCATAATTGGAAGAGGAACACACTCTCGATCGAGAACAACAGGCGAAAGTACACCATCGACTTGAAGAACCAGGCCGTGAGCGAAGAATTGACTTCCTCCAGATCTGAATCGGATGGAGGTGAGTCGAATGTGGACGAAGGAAGGAAAGCTATGGAACCGAACACCGAAGGCATACTTGAACTCGAGAGTTGTTCAGAGGACGAGACAAGCTCACTGAATGGCTTATTTCATTGGCAGATGGAAGACCATGAAGTGTTCCACCGAGAGTGTAACATGCTACAAATTGGGGAAATCAAGGAAGAAGAGAAACAGGGAACGCCCATCCAGACACTTCCGACCGAGTATGAAGAGTACAAAGAGAAAGTATTGGATGATACACTAGCCGACAAGTTAGAATATGACAAAGTATGAGGTAGTGAGAAAGTTAGAAGAAAGGAAGAGAGAGGAGAAAGAAAATGAAAAGGAGATAGAGGAAAATAAAAAGGAGCAAAGTGGAGATAATGAAAAAATGGAGCAAAATAAAAAGAAAGAATTAAAAAAATTTAAAATTGAGGAGAGAAAAACAATACAAAAAGGGAGGAACAAAAGAATTAGAAAGGCGAAAGTCTTAAATGAAGTCGAAAAAATCAAAGGAAGTGAAAAAATTAAAAAATTAAAGTGACCAAGGGAAGGAAATTTAAATTAAAGAATATTAAAATATTAAAATGGAGGAAGGGCGTACGATCTAAACCTATTGAGGATGCTCAATATAAGTCAAAAAGTGCACCATCAGTCAGTACTCAAAACACATCGAAGAGGAATCGACAAAAGCAGAAGGGAACAAGTCTGAAAGCCGTACGAGTGAAGGTGGAAGTCGTACGCAGTAAGAGGAAGAAGTTTGTACGCTAGGCACAAAGAGAGGCCGTACGGTGGACAAGAAGAAGGCCGTACGTCTTGAAGGAAGTACCACAAAGTTCCGTATGTATTTGCCACTTGAAATCCGTACGCTCTGGAAAGAGGAAGTCCGTATGACTACACTTGAAGAAACTCGTATGGTTACATTTGAAGGAATATGTACGCTTGCAATAGGCCATACACACACAGACAAAGCAAGAGGCCGTACGCACAAGGAAGCATGCCGTACGGTGTGGGGAAAGACAAGCCGTATGCACAAGGAAGAGAGTTGTACGCACAAGGGAGAAGGCCGTACGATCTGAGGCAGGTCGTGTTTGTAAAAGGCGCGTGATGCAGTTTCGAGTGGTTTCAGAAGTGTTAAATTGGTCTTGCCCCCGGACCCCACGAGGGGCACTGCCCCTCGACCCTGCTAGGGGCGTTGCTTCTAGACCCCCGCAAGGGGTGCTGCCCCTTGACCTCGCTAGGGGCGCTACCCCCAGACCCCCACAAGGGGCGCTGCCCCTTGACCCCGCTGGGGGCGTTGCCCCCAAACCCCCATCAGATTTATTGGAATTGCCAATTTGCAGTGCAATTAGCCATCATAGTGTAGTCGCGGGAGCAATTGGCTACCGAGTAGACGAGAGTTGCAACTCTCGAGGAGAAGTTGGTGGAGACAGATGGAGTATTGGGTGAGAGTGACAATTAGTTGGCAGAGGAGGATCAACTAGTGGTGGAAAAAGATACACAAGTGGTTGATGTGCAACGACTTTCAGTCGACAAGGAGAGTTAGCCACAGGGAAAATAACAGGAATTGGCTAGCACCCAGTTGAAACTGCATAGAGAAGGATACCCAGTTGGCCGATGCACAATGATTTTCAGCACAGAGGGAGAATCAATTACAGCTAAAGGACAAGGAGTTGGCATTTTTTGTTTTCAGTGGTCTGGAAGACGACTACTTTGTGGGGGGGATGATGTAGACAGCCATGTTAATAAATAATTATATTGTAATCGACCGTACTAATTAAATAATTGTTGTAGTCGGTCGTATTGGGAATAGATAATAATAGTTTAAATAATACATGCACATTTTAAAGTAAAAGTTGGATTAGTTGTCGGGTAGGTAGTTAGGAAGAGTTGCCGACGGTTGGTATTCCAACCAACCTCGGCCATCTATATATGTATCTTGTCATTTGTAGTCGGAGGGGGTCAATTGCTATGTATTGTTGAGATAGTTCATGAAATCAATCAATCCATTGTGCTATGCAATTACTCTTACGATTGTTTTGTGATTCATATTCTAGTACGTGCAGTATGTTTGTGAATTATTCTCGTTTACTCCCGTAGTATGTTGAACACTACCCAGTGAGTAAACATGCTATATAAAGGAGAAGGTATCTCCACATTAAGCATCAATTCAATCCATTCCAAGTTCGAATTCCTTCAGCAATAGGTCTACTTTCAAGAGCAGCAGATTCGCTTCAAGGAGAAGTGATTATTATGTTGTGTATTCAAGGAAATCACACTATCTTCAAGTGCAGATTCATTGTATGAGATTTGGCCTTTCTAGGGCCTGATGTTGAGTGCTATTTCTGCACTTATTTATTCTGATTTATAAGAGAATATCTTTCTGGGTTTTTCTCCCTCAAGTAGGAGGGTTTTCCTAGGGTAAATTCGGTGTCCATTGTTCTTTGTGTTGTATTTTTTGCTTATTTGCATTTCCGATCTAAAAAACATGGTATTAGAGCCAGGTTTAGGAAAGATCTGATCAGATTTGACTAAGCAGAGGCTGCGATATATGATTAGACCTATTTTCCAGCATCTGTGATCTTCTATTTATTCATTGGGAGGTTATCAAGTATTCCGAAAGCCAACTATGCAGTACGTGGGAGAATGAGTATCATTATCAGTGGAATATCGAAGTCTAACCATATCGATTCTTGAAAAGCATTGAAGGAGTCAATATTATTAAGGGACAAGATAATATTTGGAGAAGTCATGCTTCTCTCAGCCGTGGAGTATAAAGCAGATTGGAGGAAGCAAAATTGAGTGGACAAATCTCAGTAATTAGATAAAGATATACTGGAGAAGTAATATTATATTTAGCATGGCATTTACCTAGTCAAAGGAATCCACGTCAGGCATCTAACAGGAACAATGATTGTGACCGCTTTGTATGGAAGCTCTGCATTTTCGGGATTTAAAAACAATAATGTTTCAGGGATAGATGTTGGGGTCATGGGCTTTTGGAATGCAATTTTAGCAGAGAAGCCATATGAACGCATGTGGCTGAAAATTTAGGATGAGGGTACATTGATTTAGGAGTTTCTGATGTGGATTTTATTGCATTGGTGGTTTTCATGCGGAATTTGTGGAGGGTTTGAATTGGGTAAAACATCATTTTGGAGTTAGGATTCGACAAATATTGGTGTGATCGAATTGTAGTAATCCTATTTGGAACTTTTATGTTTTATGCTCGAGGTGGTTTGATAAGATCCAAATTTTTGGCTATTTTTGGGCTACTGACAAAGTTTTGGCTCTTTTTCTAGAGCGGGGAGCAGAATTCTTAACACATTTGGGGTGTGTTGGTTGCTGCTTTTAGTGGGTTTATAGGGCGTGCATGTGCTGATCCTAAGTCCAATGATGTTGGAATAAGGCAGCACTCTGAGACTAAAGTATCCAATCAACTTGGTATGGAACCCAACATTGGTGGATCGAAGGCAAAAGTCAAAAGAGATAAAACAAGATATAAACAACAACGATCGATATTATAAAGAGTAGCGAATTATATATTGAGTGCAGTGATTAGCATTTCCAAGAGCAAAAATTGAGTGAAGACGAAAGAAAGATATATCAGAATCAACAAAGATAAGTTCTATTATTCCTTTAATTGTTCTATCTAATGATATTTTCTATATGACTACATGCTTCATTTGTATTAGGGGTATTTTATGAACTATTATTAATCTCTTTAACATGCAGGATGGATCGAGGAGAAAAAGGATGATGGATTAATTATCAAAGATTGCATAAGGAATTCAAAGGGAGGAAGAGCTTGAGGCATCCTGTGAGGAAGTCATGCCGGTTGGAGAAATAAACAAACATGGAGACATAGCTTGCAGCCATGGGACTGAGTTGGTGGCACATAGCTCTCATGATTCTTCACTGGAGACATCTCTCAAGGGCACAAGGTTGGGTCAGCCTTGGATGGAGAGTTTGCATCAGCAAAGAAGATTGAGAAAAATGAAGACACTAAACAACGGTACAACATAAATCCTGTCCTCTTGATTTGGAACATCAGTCTATGGTTCTTGCATGGTCAACTATTGGCAGCCCTAGAAAGAATTGTGGAAAACAGTGAGGTTCCTATCAAAGATCATTGGAGAAGACATGCTAATGGCTATTGGATTGAGAGTTGTGAAAGCAAAATAGTTTTCGGTTCTTTGTGAGTTGGGTAAAACAATGACATGTCCGGGAAGAGGTCTAAGGTTTTGAAATCCATCAATGGAGGGGAGTTCACTTCCAGAGGATTTTTGTAATCTCTATATTGAGGCAGGGATCAAGAGGGAGTTCCGTGTTCAACAAAATGGAGTCCTATGACACGAGGAACTATAGTGATTCTCTGAGAAGAAGTGAAGGTGTCAGCTAAGTGGGTTGTAGTGTATATTTCTCTGAGACGGAGAAATATGAGGTGAAAGCCCTTGTAGTGTATATTTCTCTGAGACGGAGAAATATGAGGTGAAAGCCCTTGTAGTGTATATTTCTCTGAGATGGAGAAATATGAGGTGAAAGCCCTTGTAGTGTATATTTCTCTGAGATTGAGAAATATGAGGTGAAAGCCCTTGTACAAGATCACATCTCTAATACTGAGCTGTGTTTTCCACAATTGGGTGTAGCCATTGTGGACGTCATGTTGAGAGACTCCATGACGAGGATATTTGAGAATACCTCCTTAGCTAAGAGGGAGTGTTAGTGTTTTATAGCGTCGGGAGGTATTTCCCTAAGAGAAAAAAAAAATTAATCAAAGGCAAGTCGGCCTTTCTCTTTGTAAAACAAATATTATTTATTCTAGGTCGGCCCTAGAAGAGTGGTCACCTAGCTTGCTATATAAAGGAGAAGGTGTCTCCGCATTAAATATCAATTCAATCCATTCCAAGTTTGAATTCCTTCAATAGCAGGTCTACTTTCAAGAGCAGCAGATTCGCTTCAAGGAGAAGTGATTATTATGTTGTGTATTCAAGGAAATCACACTATCTTCCAGTGCAGATTCATTGTATAAGATTCAGCCTTTCTAGGGCCTAATGTTGAGTGTTATTTCTGCACTTATTTATTTTGATTTATAAGAGAATATCTTGCTGGGTTTTTCTCCCTCGAGCAAGAGGGTTTTCCCAAGGTAAATTCGGCGTTCATTGTTCTCTGTGTTGTATTTTTTGCTTATTTGCATTTCTGATCTAAAACTAACAGGGAGTTGTGAAGGCTCCACGAAATTCAGTAACACCTAGTGGCAGCCCCACAGGTTATAGTCTTGTGGGGCTTACTCTTGTTGAAGACTAAGGGATTCTCTTTGCAAGCTTGAAAAGGAATACAATGTCTAGAAAGGCATGGGTATTGTGAGGGTTTTTTTGGCAAAAGGTAGCTGTTGATGGTATCTGAGCTCCTTAAACATAGGGTGAGCAACTCCAGAATCTGCTTCACAAGATTGAAGGTAATTGTGCTAGGAATAGGATTGTAGAGCAATATACAATATAGTGAATGCAAAATTAAAACATAAAAGTAACACAAAACACAGAGACATAGATATATGTTGTCTACCCAATATGGGCTACGTCCATAGAGAAGACTAAGGGATTCTCTTTGCAAGCTTGAAAAGAAACACATTGTCTAGAAAAGCATGGGTATTGTGAGGGTTTTTTTGGCAAAAGGTAGCTGTTGATGGTATCTCAGCTCCTTAAATATAGGGTGAGCAACTCCAGAATCTGCTTCACAAGATTGAAGGTAATTGTGCTAGGAATAGGATTGTAGAGCAATATACAATAAAATGAATGCAAAATTAAATCATAAAATTGAAAAATAACACAAAACACAGAGACTGTAATAGCTCGCCCTGCTTGAGATATTTGCTAACGATTTTTTTTTCTGCTTTTTCTGTTATTTTTGGTTTTATAGCTTTTGAAGATTTTGCCAAGAAATGCATAAAATACGAAACAAATGCAAATAGAGAAATGCTGAAAGCAAATATATCAAATGACCAACTCTGATTATTTATTGCTTGAATTTACAATAAGATCATACCTCGTTAACAACTTCTGATCAGCAAGTAAACCCTTGAAAACTTATGAAACTCTTCTCCAATGAAGCACAAATGTGACCTCCGTTTGAAGCCACCAATCAGCACACCTCAAATGATCTTTCACACCCTCGGTAAGCTCGATTCATGAAGCAGCTATGCTCTCCAAGATCATTGCAGCTGAAAACCCTAGGTCTCCACCTCCAAAATGCAAAGCACAAAGCCAGTTTGATAAAAAATGGTGAAGAATCCATTCATTTGCATTTCAAAACCCTTTTATACTCTCCTTCATTGGGTTGATTTTTCCAAGAGGTCCTTTTTATCATTTAAAATCATTAGTAATTACTTTTGATGTGACTTTATATCATTTTATTACTTGGGCGCCCAACACATCATAAATGCACTTTAAAAATTGACTTTATAACGCCCCCTTATAATAAAGTCGATATGAAGCATTATAATATGCACTTTATAATTAATTATTAATAAAGTATTACTTTATTAATAATTAATATGGCATAACTCCAAAAATACTCATTATTTTTCAATTCTGTCAGAACCAAAAGGTCAACCACAGAAACCATTACTCATCCAGGCGCCTTTCCCAAAATGGAAAGGTTGGCCACTGACACTCAATTGACTTACTATAAATAGTAAGTGCCTCAAAACGAAACCAAAAACCTCTAAATAGCTTAGCCTCAGAATATACCAACAATCTGGAGAGATAAACATTGACAATTGCCACCTGAAGAGCTCAATAACACCCAACTAGACCCTCTAATCATTGAACACTAGCCTACAAGGGTCAACTGATAGGCTAATTCCCCAAACTCTGTTGCTCATGAAAATAGGGACATTATAGAGACATAGATATATGTGTTCTACCCAATATGGGCTACATCCATAGAGAAACAATTAGTCCTTCCTTTTATTTGTGCAAAACAAAGAGATACAACCTACAACACATCCGTTGCAACTTCCTCTTCTCTCTATCATAGTCTTCACACACAATACATAGTCGTAATACAATGCCCTCGTAAAAAGAGGGTTGCCTTCTAGGGAAAAAATGCCAACATAACCTCTATTGTTAGATTAATGACCTAATGATGAACGGTCCAGATTTACTATGAAAAAATAACATTTTACGATTTAAATATGTATCTAAAATTTGGCTTCAAGGGTGCTGCCCCCAAATCCTTATTGACGGGATAGCCCTCTCCCCCCCGATGCCCCCCCACCTGAACCTCGATGGGGGAGGGGGGGGGTTCCCCCCCATTCATTCCCGCTAGAATGAAATGGGCTCCAAACATAGTTGTGAAAACACCAAAATAGACATTTAACAAGATCAAGCTCCATTACCAACAAATTGTTTATCCTTTCATCGTTGAGGATGATGCCTCATTGAGAGCACAATTGCTAATGGATGCATGTGCTATTTTCCATAAACCACAAAACATCCAATCTTAGGTGGGTACAACTTACTTTGAAGGAGGATGTTGTAAATTGGATGACTCCTATTCTAAAAGAGGTAGGTACACTGCAAGTTATAATCAAGGGAAAATACATTAAGGGAGGAGAAGCTAGATTGAAGTTAGATGTTGTTGCTTGGGTGATTGGCCATTTGGCTCTATAAGGTCCTTAGTTTTTTTGCCGTAGCCTATGCTAACTATTACATCTTCGTTATGGTAGCTTCATCTATGTTTAGCTTAAGCTAGTTTGTATTCATCTTCATTGGGATACTTCTCCTTAAAGAACACTTCAAAACTATGATGATGTTAACCAAAGTTGAGAATATCTCTCTTTTGTAGAGTTAGGCAAAGTGGTTGTGATATCAACATTATAGATTGCCTTAAGGAAAGAGCCCTCCTTCAAAGTTCCTTGTGGCTTGTGGGGCATGTAATAATTTCTTTATCCAAATTATTGATTTCTCTATCCTTGCCTAGGTCTGCCAATCTGATTTTGTATCCATTCATATCCTTACGTAAACTTTGAGTATTTTTAAGGCTTTCAAAGCCTTTTTAACTTGCCCTTTGTAGACATTTCATTCTTTTGTGGACAAAATCATCCTGTTACCATATTGATGAAAGTAGATTAAGAAGATACTATTTTTGTTCCTTCCCAAATTAGTTGATTTTTGAGGAATGGGAAAGATAGTTAGTGATCTATAACTTAGGATCGGGTGGGCATGGACATGGTTTCTATTTCTTTATGTGTGTGTACAAAGTCATGCCCTTGAATGTACATAGTGTTGAAGTCACTACAAGGACTCATAGGAGCAACAATCTTCTGCAACACCAAATAACCTTCCACGCATTAGAGAGAAGTAACAAAGAATGCTATATTGCCAAATAATGATACAAGCATACAAGGGGTTGCAAGATCCAAGATGTGTAATGTACAAATGAAGCCTTCCTTATAAAGGCAAGGTGAGAGATAGGACACATAGGATTTGATATGAAATACTGAAATATAACTAACTATTCAAAAAGTGCCCTAAGTAAACAACCTAGTTGTGAATAGGTCCTAGAAGGGATCTGGTTAGGTGCTAAACCCTATTCGCACCAACACATAGATATGTGTGAGATGCTTCTGATTTCCAATCTCAACAAAAGACCATTGGTGGATCAACGTACATCATCATGGGCATGTCATGGTTATAGCCATAATGAGAATTTTATTTTATTTTATTTGTGTTTTTCCTTGTATATTTGTTACTCACTATATACTTGTATTCCTGTATCAATTTCTTCATTAATTAAAAAACATTGACCAGAATGAACTTGATTATAGGGAAAATAAGCTTAAGGTCAGAGCTTATCAAGTTCTCTTTCTTCTTCGGAATGTATTATTTAGCTTTTCTTTTTTTTTGAATATTGGCAAAGAATGTCTCCTCATTTTATGTAGAGAGGGAAACAGAACCTATGGATATGCATTACAATCACAATCTTTTCCCTTCTGTTGCTGGCTCAAAATATATCCAAGTAGTTCATTTGTCCCACAAGCTGGGTGAGATGGGAAATTGTGGGGTTTGAGCTGGGAATCTCACCATTATTTGGTCAGCGTGTTATGGCTACACTATAAGTCTGAACTATGTTTTCTATAGCATATTATTACATTTAAAAACTCCATTTCAATAATTTTAGTATTTAATTACATAGAAATCTCCATTTGTATGATTTAAGCATTTAATTTAATAGAAAAAAATCATTCATATGATCTTTAGTGAGAAAAAAATTCATTTATACGATCTTTAGTGAATTCTTGTCTTTATAAGCATGTATTGGATCATTTCAGTTATTTTTATTGTTCAACTATTCAATTAGCAGTTTGTCCATTTCATAAAACATCAGGGTTTTGCCATACTGCATTAATTCACAGACTATGGTTCGCTGGAAGAACAGTTCCTACTGTCTGGAAGTGCTGATGGAGTCATCATTATTTGGGCTTATCTTCCTTCACAGAACAAGGTACTGTTACCCCATACTCTCTTAGTTTCTCATTCCATTACATTTCTATAACAGTCTAGGTTTATATTTAGTTTAACTTTTAACTAGAACTGTACAAAATATTATTGAAGAATTATTTGCATCTGATGAATCTAAATGGTTTGTGTTTTCTGAAATTGTTGTAACAATTTGATTAAAACTTATAAAATACTCCAATTCATAATTATTGAAAACAAGATATCCTCTCAGGCAAACTGCATACTAGATATTTAGGTCAACATTTGGGCTGCACTAATGAACAATGAACATGATCCATCATTAGGAAATCATGAAATTGAATTGCAACTTCCAATTCCATGTGTTGATTACTTGTTAGAAGCACACAAGGTTGGGAGAACCTTAACACAAAACATGACAATTAATTCACATTAGCTCATCATTTTCTAAGCTAATCCCATACAGTCTTCTAAGTTTATGGATTATTGATTGCCAAGAGAGGCTTCAGTCTAAACCATCACCCCATTCAAATTGTCAGGATGCTTCATAATTTACCTACCTATCCATGTCCTTTTTTTTCTCATGAAATGGTCTTCTTTTGCTATGAGTTTTGTGTCTTCAATGCAAATGTGATTAGTGGTTGAATTTCTGTGTTCTAATAGAGGCTGGAGCCAGTTTTCTCATTCGATTATGATGGAGGTCTGTACACATCTTCAACTTTTTCTGGATAGTTCTCCCCCTTGCCCCTATATTAGGACAACCATATGAGCATGGAATGTGGTTACACCACCTAGTATTTCTGGGTCCAACACCATCCTTTGTGGGAACTAGAGTTTACCGTATCTCAGCATGGCAACTGGAAACTGTCCCACATTCCTGAAAGCCCTAGTTATTTGCTTTCTTTTGTAGCCTTTTTTCGTGAACACTCTACTCATTCTCCCTAAACACTTTAGTAAGGTTTTGATTATCGTGTTCAATATGCTCATCAACTGTGTTTCTATGGGCCCTGGCAGTAGGAGTTTTAATATCACCGGCTTATTGTGCCAGGTGGTAATGAGAAAGGTATGCAGATCTAAATATGTGTGGATAGCTTTCCTGTATACTTGGTGTGACAAGGACTCGTCCTTTTTGTTTCAGGAGCACATCTAGGAGTGTTAAGGACTAGGGAGCCATCAGCGTCCAATTTGGTAGAGAATTTTATCCCATTGCAGATGCTATTAGGCATGTATGAAAATCTTCCAAACCTTGGGTCCCATGCTGCCAATTCAAATTTGATCATTAACATATTTCTTCCTCCATTCAGATTTCAGAGGCATGAAATTAAGTGCCTGCTCCCCATTGCATGTGTATAGATTCTAAAATATATTCCTTGTACCTGAAGTTTCTCCATTTTTTTGGGTTATTCATGAGTGTTTAACATCTACATGACATAAAGTGAAAGTAAATTTGGCATTTCTCCTTGAAACTTTTACTTTCTATAGTTTAAGTATATCAACATGGTTTTTTCGAGGGCATTATGGTGAAATTTATTTTGTTTTTGCATACATGGTGTAGTCGGCCGAGAGTGACTATATTGTTTTAGTGGGCCTATTAAAGTAAATAAATAAACTCTACTGTATGCAGCAAATATTTTATATTATATGCTGTTATCGGGAGTTAAGTCCCTGACCATTTTGATTAGTTGTAACGGGTAGTTCCTGACAGTTGGTGTTCTCAACCACCGTTGGCAACTATATATGTCTTGTTTCATTTGTATCAGGGACAACATAGATGATTGTATACTGTACTTATTGCCATTAATGAATGAGAATACCATTGTTCTGTGCATATTATGCGTTCATGAGTATTGGCTATGTATGTTTCTGTAAGATATCTTCTTGTTTACTCTATTCATCAGTCAAGTCATTCCTGTGAGTAAACATTTGGCACAGTTGCCAATATGAATCTTCGTACACATCACATAGATGGGATAATGGCATCATAATAGGTCAACCAACCGAAGAGCCGGTACAAGCCAACAAAGAAAGATAAGACACGTTGACGAAGGATGTCGTGAATTTGTGGGATATCTTGATGAAGGATCATGTACGGAGGGAGGCACTCAGACGAGAGGTCCCTCAGGTAGTTATTTGGGACAACCTAAGTGTCAACCCAGAGGTCGACCACCTTCCCAACAAATTGCCAAGATTGCTTGCATGTCACTTCATCACACTCCAGGATCTTCGTGCTGACAAAGACTAAGAGCAAGGGCGACAACAAATACTACAACGGTATGAAGAGAGAAACAAATGAGAGGAGGAAGAACGCAATACCAGTCGTAGGTGTACTCTCAAAAATTAATGCCCGTACGACCAAACAAAGATAAGAGCTGATTTCCAAGCAGCCAAGAATCATCCGAAGAATGGGTACGAAGATCACTAAGATTAAGAGAACAAGAAGACCGATGAAGATTAAAACAAATCGTTGAAGAAACAAATCAGGACCTTGTCGAAATAAACCAAGACCTTGTCGCAAAAACAAACTAAGTTACTTTCGGGCAACCGTCCATAGCAGATGAAGAACATAAAGATTTCGAAAAAGAATTAACTAAGGAACTTGAAAACAATATATGGTGCATCCAAGAACTATCCATATTGGGAGAGGAACTGAGAATTGGAGGATGAAGACCCCCGGACGGAGGGAGTGCAGGAACGACCCCTAGGATACCCGAAGTGTAGAGGACGTTGAGAGTGGATGTGTGGAAGACTCGTACATGGCCATGAGTACAAGAGAGGCACTAGAACGTGTTGAGAGAAACAACCCAACTAGGTCCAACGGACAGGGAGGACATCGGGGAAGGAAGATGGTAACTCTGCCAGCCAGTCCGAGTGTCGAGAGGTAGATACTGCTGAAATTCACGGGGAACGAGTGTAACAATAGGTCCTAACAGGAACAAGTACCATTCTATTGTTTCACTTACCAACGAATATTATTGCACAATTGCATAAATGATAAAGTCTAAACAAAAACTTCCGTGGTTGCATCCATAAGAATGCAAATTGTAATCATAATAAGGTAACCTATACTACTAGATTTGCATATGATCATTCTATCATAGCAACTTCCATATTCATAGTATCAAGGCATGGTATCAGAAAGTTTATGAACTGAGATAAGAATCATCTACCTCTGAACTAGTAGCGAAAGCAGTGAGATTCCAAAATTTGAAATAAAGCAATGAAGACAAACCTCCTTGTCCTTCTCCTTAATCTTTTGAAAGCAGGTTTGTAACATAAGCAACCAAATTACCTATAGCAGCCATGTCCTTTCAAACAAATCAAAGATATCTTATTGAAGATGAAAACACAAGTATCCGAGTAAGAGTCATTTACCCATCTAAATAAATATTACACAAAATAAACATCACATCATTATGGATTATGAAATCTATAACATTTGATGCATTATCTTGAAGTGGAAGGGAGAGAGAGCATCACCGGGACGATTTCCGCCCTGCCACGAAGCCATAAGCTTCCCCGTGCTACCCTATGAAGGGAGCCCGACCCATCACAAAGAGTCTAGCAATCCGTGGCCAACAAGTGTGAAATCTGTGCAGCTATGGGATAACTGACACATGCGACCTATTAATGCTTCAAGCAAAAATCTAGGCATATGTCCTACCCATGATGTGACAACTTAATTTTAAACAGTCCTCTCCTTTTTGAATTAACTACCTTGGCCAAGCATTTGTTTATTATTTGAACCCTCGGCGGGTCTATCCTGATAGACACTTGCACCTTTACACATCATGTTCAAATATTTATCTTTATGTATTATTTGATCAAGCATTAGGGCTTATGCCCTTGGCTACAATTTCAATCATAACTCCCTCTAACACAATGGAGTATCCCCTTAGGATTTCTGAAGTAAAAGCTAAAATTAGCATGGCTTTCCCTTTTAAGTTGATTTAATCAATTACTAAGTTTCTTGTTCAAATTTGAATTCAGCTGACCCATTTTACATGAGAGACTCACTTTCAGATTAGCAAATACAAAGAAAAACCTGTAATTCAACAAGGTATTTTGTAGTGAGCATATGAACTTCAAATGTGGAGTTAGAGCCATTACACCAAAGAACCCATTCACAAAATGCAGCACTTTTACTCTTGATATTAAATCAATTTAGCTGCTGCAAAATTCAATCTGAGCAAGAGCAGCAACCTTTGAACAAATGTTCTACTCAACCATAGCATAGAACCTCTGAAAATATGCTTTATACAACTCAGCATTTTAATGGTTATGTACAGCCTCTGGGTCATAGGGGGCTGTAAATAAACAGCAGGCTGATGAAGCACTTCCCCATGGCTGTTGTATACTACTACAGCAGCCACGTGGAAGTACTTTCATCATTATTTTATACCCTAAGTATTTATTGTGTGAACAAAAATCTTATGCTCAGCTCATGATTCATTGACAGCAGTATCCCATCAACAAGATTTGTTTAGTGGTCCTTATATTCTCTAAGCAATCATAGTCCCAGGGGCTGATTCACCCTAGTCTTGCTTTATACAAGAAAATTCTAAGTTTGCTCCTTACACAGATTGAAGCATTTATAATCAGTCATTTTTAAATTCTGAGCAGCTATAGGTTGATGCAAATTTATTCACAGTAAACAACCACTAAGGAATCTTAGACTGCATTCTGCAGTATGGAATTCACCAATATTCAGTCCATCTCATATTAAGAAAGTAAATCTAACAGCTTCTTCATACCTGAGAATTAATATTTGCAGAAGTTTTACTCAAGCCACTCATGTGCAGTAGCTTCTTCATACCTGAGAATTAATTTTTGTAGAAGTTTTACTCAAGCCTATCATGTGCAGCAGCTTCTTCATACCTGAGAATTAAGTTTTGTAGAAGCTTTACTCAAGCCACTTATGTGCAGCGCCTTTCCTTTCCTCCTCCTTTTTTTCTCCAAAACTCCATACTTAATGGTCTTCTTCTTCCTTGTTTTATTACCACACACTCCTCCTCTTTGGCTATGTGGGGGAATGGGGCACTTTCCCATGTGCTAGTTGTTACTTTTTCTTAACCTGTTTGCCTACAGCTGACAGCTGGCTATTAAAACCTGCTTGCTGGCTCCCTTTATATTTGTTGCTTTTGGAGAACATATGGGCCATTGTACCATTTTAAGGTACCTTTTAAAAATAAATTTGTCTTTTCTTGCTTGGGTCCCACCATTACACATTTATTAAGGGAATGAATATTATCATGTTTTCCCTTCTTTCCTTTATTTATTTATTTTTTGTTTTTTCCTATTTACTCTCTTCCTTGAATTATAATTTACTCATTTTTCTTTGAATTATAATTTACTCAGCATACATAATGTGAACATAAAATTATTATTGGTTAATAATTTAATTTCCCATTGAGTTTTTATCAAAAAATCAAAATAATTAAAGCATCTTGATTTACCCTTCCTAATGCAATATGCAACCTAGAAAAACACTACGTGCTTGTGTGCTACACACGCAAATTGCCCCTGGATGGCTAGACTCCCCTTCCTGATGATACTCTCTCTCTTCGGCGAGAACGCATACCTATTCAACATTAGTCTGCTTAATATAATGAAAATCAAGATCAAGGTTAACAATTTATCTACATTATTAGCATCTCCATATAAAGTACAATCATATAGCTATGTATGAAATTATATAAACTCATTCATAACACCATAATTAACCTCATTCGATGTATCATTAAAACGATTAGTTTTTAACAACTAACCGAAACAACTATTTTTATATCTAGATAGAACAACAGACAAGACAACAATATAGAATTTTAGGGCCAACCGTTATGATAGTTAGGTTTCACATTCAGTTGAATGTCCATATCACATGACAATACAAAAATTTAGGGCCGGGTTTCATATTCAGCTAAACATCTGTACAAAATTTAGGGCCCGGTCACAATTAGGGTTGTGACAACGGGTCAGAGGATCTAATGCAACATTGTAAGACATGTGAAACTATATGGATAGCAAATGGGCAAGAAGACATAGACTACTAGTTGGCAGCATTTCCAACGATTCTTAGAGGCATAGCAATAGACTGGTACATAGAACTAGAAGCAACACAAAAAGCCACATGGGGAACACTAAAAAGAGCATTCCAAGAAGAATTCAGGCTCCTGAGAGATGATAACGAGACAGTAGCTGAAATATACAATACTAAATAGGGAAAACATGAGAACGTGCGAGCTTACAATCGTAGGCTCAAGGAGCTTTTGGTAAAATTGGAAAATGAGCGAAAGTAAAATTGAAGAGGAAGAAGATTGGGGAATAGGCAGAAGTCAGTTTGTACCAATGGAAGTCTAGACCGCACCAGGAGGTGAAAGGCTAGTGGAGGGCATTGTAGTCCCTCGGGTCCATAAGAATCTGACCAATGCTTTATTTGGAACACCCACCCACTGGAAAAGGATATGGGATCACTGGAAGTACCATCCACCCTATGAAGGCGAACGAAGGTGGTACGTTTCTTATGAACTAGATGAAGAAGCACAGAAGGAGAAAGAGGAGAAAACAGAGAAAGGAAAGAAAGAGCAACAATACAAAATGAAAGCGACGAAGATGACTGGGACGAAGACTAGAACGAATGCCCGGAGAAAGATGGACCATGCTTGAAACTGATAATGATGACCGAAGACATGTTTATTAGTGCCCAGTCAGACGGGTACACCGATGACTCAGCCAAATATGCCAAAGACAACAATTGGGAGGCCCCCTACGCTGGTGACCTTGTACGGATTGTGGCAGGTGATACCAAACCTTGCAGGCCCATTGATTGTAAACGGAGAAAACATCACATGGTACCAACAATATGGTGGATGCTACGTGGAAAAAAGTTACAAAGGTATGGGTCTTGCTGCATTAGTGGACAAAAGTCTTGACTTGAAATTTTTAGGATTTTGCTGTGAAGAGGAATGTTACAAAAGACTACCATTTTCCTGTAAATGGCAGTACACATCCGAGTTTAAGATACGTGGTGACGAGAGAAAAATATAGAAAAGAAAAATTAACGGAGGAGAAAATAAAATTTGTGAAAAGCAAAAAACATTGGAGTTGGAAAATGAAAAAATTATATGCATAAAGTTGGAAAATGGGAAAAGTGAAATATATAAAGTGAGGGAGTCAATAAATAGAAAAAAATGGAAAAATTAAAAAGCAAGGACGAAAAAATAAAAAAATGGAAAAAAGGAGAAAAAATCACAAGGAAAAATATTAAAATAAAAAATAAAGTGAAAATTGCTAAAAGGCAAAAAGGGGCTGTATGACTCAAAAGAGATTATAAAACTCAGAGGGGAGGAAGAAAATCGTATAGACTTGCTCAACCAAGAAGAAAAAACCTTCAAAGGAAATCGCAAGAGAAATCTGTACGAGGAGGCTATCACGTACGGAGGACATAGGTTACTGTACGACAAATCAAGCATAGGTAGAAATTTCATAGTATGGCAAGTGGGTTCTATATGACTAAAAAGAAAGTAGGTCGTACGAGGGCATTTGAAGGAATCAACACGAAAATCCGTATGGAAACCAATACGACGTGAGTAGTGGGCAACATTTGTACAACATACTCCATCTGGGTATAGCGTACGACTGATTCACCACAAGACTGTTCAGCCAAAGGAAGAGCAAAGGGCGCAATCGTATGACAGAGACAATCATACGAGAAAAGTGTGACCATACGACGAAATTTCTACATACTCGGTCAACCCGTATGCAACAAAAAGTATTATGCCGTATAGTAGGAGTGAAGGAACATACGGTTGGAGTGAGTGGACGTGGGCTAGGAAAGAATAAACTAGTACATCGTATGGCGGGTTGTGTACTAGCTTACTAGGTGAGGGAGGCATCGCGTGTGGTACGGTTAGAAGAATTGTAGCAAAATAAATTCATAGTGTGGCAAGGACAGTTCGTGCAAAGCAGTACACTATACGATAGGCACCACCAAGAGAGTGGAATAAAATCAGTTATTGTAACGACCTCGAAATGTGTTGGTTTTATAACTTGTGCCTAAGTGTATCATATAATTATTGCGAGAAAGATATGGTAGCTGCTAGCAACAGCAAAGGGAAAAGGTTGCCACCATTCCATCCTTGGATAGCAATAGGCAAGATGGCGAAAGGCAGAGATGATGATGTGGTAACAACATACATCACCTGGGAAAGGCTCAGCAGCATTTAATGTCGTTCCTAGTGGTTGGCAACTTATGATGATCACATCTTGAAACGAGTGCTGGAGCGGGTGCAAGTAGACAAGGTAGCACAGTGGCCGTTTTTCATTTCTCGGGATTTCGAGCCGTACCTGAGATAGATGATCATATACTACGATAGACATGGCAACAAGTTGGTCATCAATTACAGAGGCTTCCAGGTGACCATTTCATATGCATCGCCTGAGTTCACCAGGGTATTTGGGATACCCTCTTGAGGAGCTTCAGCTGCCAAGCCCTCGGGAAAAATGTCACGACAAATGAAGGAGAACCTTCTGGTGAGGGTTTGTAGATTCGACCTCACACAACAAGAGAGAGACAGTATCTGGAGTGTCGACAACAAAGGGCTATGGAAAAGCTTACTCGCCAATGCTGAATGGAAGTGCCTATTAGATTTGATTAAGTGTCGGTTGACTGGTGCGAGTAGGGCGTCTGACATTGCCGTGTGGATGATTACATTGATGACGAGGTTGAGTAGATGCAAGGTGTACAATTGGGCGACCTTGCTCTCGGAACGCATACGGGAGTCCTTGTGCTTAAGGCACAAAGCCTTTTATATGATGTAGCATGCCATTGGGCTGTTGTTGGATGCCATTTACACATAGGTTCCATTAGATAATTGGGGGAGATTGCAACTAGTCGGCCAACTAGAGGCGGGATGGTCGACTATATTTTACTGGGCAAATTTAGGGGTGCATACGACAGGAGAAGACACACTCTACCTGGCACCATCAGCGAAGAGGAGACAAACAAACACTTCACCACCTCGGTCAAGTGGAGATGATTGTACATCGAGTGGAAAGGAGGCCATCAAGTTGTCCTCTTTGGAGGAGATGAGCATAGAGGAGGTCTCTCTGGTGGGGGAAGCGGGCTCATAGAAGGTCGAGGAAGCATAACCTATACAACCAACAATGGAGCCACAACTTGCTATATCTATATAGCCGGTTGCACCATTGACAGTAGTGCCCATACTACCACCACCACCACTTGCAACGAATGAGGGTGCAAAGAAGGATGTAGAGCCCAACTCATGGTTGGGAGATGGGTGCATCGACAAACACTCTTCCACCATCGCTAGAGCCACCCCAAGAGTTGACCAAGATGGAGGTCACTCACCCACTAGCTTTGTAGATAGAGCCAGCCTCATTGCCAGAGCAGCCAGCATCATAGTCAGTTCGGTCAGCCTCACGGTTAGTACATACAACACCCTCATAGCCAGCACGTCCAACACCCTCATGACCAACACATCCAGCACCCTCATGGCCAACACCCACAACACCCTCACTACCAACTCAACTAGAATCAGAGTCAAAGGAGTCTAGTGAGGATGAGTTTGAGGGACTATTTGTGGAGATTAGCTAGTCAGATGCTCACAACCCTCTTGGGACAATCTAGAGATACTTGAGTGAGCTACAGGGGATGGCACGGGTAATGTACGAAGTGGGGGAGATACGGCAGCAGTTAGTCACCGGGCATGATCCTCTAGTGGCACAAGAGGCCGAGAGAATCTTGGCCTTTATGCAACACTGGTGTGAGTGAATTTTTTCAGTGCTTCATTTTGTGCGGGTGGCAAGGGTGGAGACGACAGAGATGTTGGCCACCTGGCATCCAACCCTACCCATTGTAGTTGGGAGGCATGGCCGAGTGCTCACAACACTCCATGGGATGGAGAAGAGCTACAGGGATGTGTTCCTCCGATGGCGATGCTAGACGCTTTCCATTGAGGAAGCTACTGAGGCGAGGGACAGAGCACTAGCGTAGGCAAAGAGTAGTAGGGTAGAGCTAGCGGATCAAATCCGCAACTCACAGGAGCAACTAGCTCAAGTGACTGCTGCCGAGCGTACGAGAATAATAGTTCTCGAGTAGACAATGGTAGAGAAGGAGAGATTATTGGTTGAATGTGATGCTCGGTTGGTTGAGAAAGATAGACTTCTAGATGAGAGGGAGGGTCAACTGAAGGAGGACAAAGAGTTAGAGGGAAGGAGCCAGGAGCTGGAGAGGACGAAGGCAAAATTCACAGAGGCTGCGTAGATGGTGGAAACAGTGAGAGAGAGGCAGTTGGCAGCTAATCAAAAGCCTCAGCGTCTACAACAGTCGACAACCACTACCCGTACATCACCAATACATCCAAGGGCGTCCTCTCACCCTCCTTCTCATTGATACTTTCCTTTTTGTAGTCCACATTTTGTTGTTCTGTTGTCTGGAAGATGACATTATTTTGTGGGGGGGATGATGTAGTCGGCCGAGAGTGACTTATTGTTTTAGTCAGCCAATTAATGTAAATAAATAAACTCTAATTTATGCAGCAAATATTTAATATTATATGTTGTTATCGGGAGTTAAGTCCCCAACCATTTTGATTAATTGGAGCAGGTATTCCCGACGGTTGGTGTTCTCAACCAATGTCAACAACTATATATGTCTTGTTTCATTTGTATCAAGGACAACACGGATGATTGTATACTATACTTATTGCCATTAATGACTGAAAATACCATTGTTCTGTGCATATTATGCGTTCATGAGTATTGGCTATGTATGTTTCTGTAAGATATCTTCTTGTTTACTCTATTAATCAGTCAAGTCATTCCTGTGAGTAAACACATGGATGCTATTTGCATACTTTCCCCACATAAATTATAGATGAGAATCAATGTTAATGTCCAATGCTTGTTATTTTCATCTTTCTTTTACAAAATGCGCCAAGTTAGTCCTTTTATGTAAAAACAAACAGAAAAGCAGTTACTGAAAATCAGTTTAGATGTTTGGTGAAATAGGCTTTTATCCTAGTTACTGGTGTGTTGCTGCTCATTTTTAGTGGCTTAGATTTTTTTGGCTGTCAATGTGACCAGTACAAATATTATGATTATTTTACTGTATTTTGATTTATTGCTGGATGAAACTTTAAGCCACCACCATGGCCAAGACAGTGGATGACTATATTTGACATACTTCGAGAATTCTTTCTTTGACTGAACAAATTATTTTTCTATCACTGTGAACTTAAAAAACAAAATGGATATTGTTAAGATTAGGACCAACACTTTTGACCTCTATAGTAAAACTGGTTGTTGAACTTGGGTGTGCTATTCATCTGTGTAGAGTTCTTGAAATTAGTTTATCCATAGACTGGCAAGCAGCTACAAAATGCAATGTGGTAGAATTGTGTGAGTTGTAGATATTGCAGTTCAGCATGGAGGTCTATCTAGATGTAGCAATGCTGTGATAGCAACCACAAGTTAGTACAAGGAGAACTCACAGTCGCATAATTCCAATGATATCTTTTCTCAGCAAGGTTCCCAACATTTTCATGAAAATATTATAGGTTTTTCAAAATATCTTTGACTGCAACTTCGATTCAGAAATTTCTACCAATATATTACCAGTAATATCACAATAAATTAGATTGTTTTCTATATAAGCACCAGATCAGCAATTTTTTGATCAAGCTTATTGCAAACTATTATAAATGTGTTATACACCAGTATTACAAAACTTGGACTCAGCTCAACTTCAACAAGCTAATTTTTGACTTTGACTTTGACTCAGAATCAGACTCGATGCTCAGACTCAGCCAAATTAAAAAACCATGAAATATAGAGATTTTTAAGGATTTAAAACTTTATCAGGCACATTTAAATAAACCAACTTTAAAGACACAATAGATTGATCAAATAGAAGTTACTTTGATCACATGCACAATTATACATCAATCACAAGTATAAAAGTGGATTTTAATTGAAGGAAAGAACATTTTTAAATATATAAATATTGTCAAATGTTTTAGGTGTACAAAATTCATGGATTATGATATCCATGGCATCAAAATTTAAAATTACAATTTGGAGGCATGAAGTATAGTAGAAAGGAGTTCGTATCCCTTAGCCCAACATTGCTAGCTCTACCTGGAGTCATGTGCTTGTATCTTAGACAAGTCTGCAAATGTTGCTATAGCCTTAGGAGCAATACTTAGGATATGATTTGATATGGCAAACTAGAAGTACAAATGTGATCTAATTACTAAGAATTTAAATGGAAAAAAGCTGAACGAATAAAAAAATGTTGCTCTTCCATCTAGCATGGCCCAAAATGATTTTCATTAGTTGTCTTTTAAAAGTAGAGCAGGGATTTGGGGGTAGTGCCCCCAGTAGGGTCAAGGGGCAGCACCCTTTGTGACGGTATAGGGACAACCCAACAAGATCAAGGCTTAGCACCTCTTGAGGGGTCCAGGAGCAGCACCAAGCCCAAATTAAAGCCTTTGAGACCACAAAGACCTTCATGGTGCATGCCATTTTTTAAATTTTATCATTTTTAACCATCCTCCAGAAATCCTCCAAACCCTTAAAAAAATGCTTGACTTTCATGCTTTTATGTTTAAGCATTTCCAATTTTTTGTTCTTCTTTTTTCTTCTCTTGATTTCATAGACCTGTACCGAGTTTGGCGAGTCTAGTAGACTCAACGAGTTTGACTAGACTCGCTGTGTACTTTGGTCATGAGTCCTTGGACATCAGTTTGGTCGACTCACCTTGGGACTTGTTGAGTCTGGCAAGTCTTGTAACTATGTTATGCACTTTGAATGGTTTAACTAGTTGTTAAGATTTCTAGCTGCCATTATTGAATAGTAGTTAGATTTGTTGCCAAGAGACAATTGTAATTGCTGCCATTTTTATTAAAAAAAAGGATATAGTTATCTATAGTTGTGAAAACACTTGGTATAATTGGGTTTGAAAACCTTGTGAATAGGGAACATGACTGTTGTTATTATCATTTGTGATTCTCAGTGTTGATTTAATAACAACAAATACTACTGTCATTATTTATGATTCATGGTCATTACTTGACAAAACTGACAAGTAATTATTCTAGCCTTTGACTTATCATTATTATTGCATCATAGATTTTAGTGCTGTCATTTCTACTTATTAATGGACATTGTTGTCATTACTTCATTCATGTACATATTTGTATTATTGAGTTAATTCTTTGGGAATCTTCATTGTTACGTATAAGCTGCTAATAATGTTGTACTAGTTGAGATTGTTGTCATCTTTATTGCCTTTTGATATAACTATCCTTATGTGATTAGTAATCCAAGAATCTTCTTATGATCACCAATCACTAGCATTTTGTCATTATTGTGATATCTATCATTCTTGATGAATATAGCATTTAGTAGCATTGTTATTGGTACCATGATCAATTAATATGAGCATCAATACTGCTGTCAACATTGTTGGAAATATTGCTAATCAAAATGATTAATTGAAACATTATTTAGACAACACATTGCTTGTCAATGGGGTTGTGCTCAAATGGAAAGGCCATAGGGTTCTCAAGATGGAGATCCAAGTTTGAATCCCCATATTGACATCTATAGGTGGAATTTCAAATGGCGACTCATGGACTTCCATTGTGGCTTCTAAGTGGATTTAAGCTGAATAGTGGCTTCTAAGTTGATTAAAAGTTGATATGTTATATAAAGTGAATGTGTTAGTGGGGAGGAGGTCTTTCTTATGACATCCATTGGGTAGGGCTAGCCTAATAATCTTTCTTTACAAATTAAAGAAAAAGACAGAACATTGCTGTTTTGAAATGCTAGGCATGATTGTTGCCGCTGCTGTAAACTTAAGAGGTATTTGTTGTCAACTATAGCTACCATTTTGTGTATAGATTGGTCTCTTGGATTTGATAATTAATGAGAATGATAGGGTTAATAGATCGTATTTACCTTAATTATATTTTTATTTCTGTTGGCGTTTCAATTCGCACCTCTGGAATGTGAATTAGGAACGGACAGCTATGCACAGTTAGACTGCTCTTCAAATTAGGAGGGGAAGCTCCCTCTTCGCTGATTATGCTCAAAAAGAAATACTAAACTACTGCCAATCTTTTTATTCTCAGATTAAGAGCAAAGGTTATAAAACTCTTTGCGTTGTAGCTGAGGTTTTCTCTTGTTTCGCAACTTTGAAATATGCTAACCAATTTTTTCGAAGGAATTACACAACACAAACCAGCACTAGCCAACTTGATTAGCGTTAGCTCCAAATAGGAAAGCAAACTTGAAAAAACTCACACCAAGAATGCACACTCAATCCCAAGGAAGGATAGGTGTTGTCATATGGCGGAGGAGCTAATTGTAAACAAGTACTTGAATTTAACAAACTCAACGTCAAGAATGTGCACACAAGATCCCACTAAGGGTGAGGTGCTAACATATGACAGAGTGATTACTTAGAATTGAAACTAGTAGGCGGATAACCAGCCATGAAGCTACAGTAATCTAATTCATCTACTGCGGCGGGCATCCACAGAATAGTGGGGATTCTCCACTTGAGAGTGGGTACAATGATATAGCAAGTTCTTTCTCCGCACTGGCGGTAAACCGTCCAGGGGTAATTAATAGGAAATAAAACTAGTTGCAGCAATAACATAGGTTGGATTAGTACTACTAATCAAAACCTTACAATTCAAAAGACTGCAAAAACAAGTATTACAATGATAGAGAAATAAGATTAGAAGAGAAGAGTGAATTCTAATAATGTTTCTTTGCTCTCCAATGATAGAATTATGATCAAAACAGAAAACATATGAATTTGATATAAAACCTGAGTTATGGAATTTCTTATCAGCAAACTGGAAATCAATAAAATATTCATAACTCACTCATTTCACCTCCAAATCGAATGAGACTGAATGCAATGGACTTCTGGAAGGTAGGCGACCATGCTAGGATGAAGAAACAGCAACAAAACTCGTTCTTTAATTTCTGACACACTTCCCAATGCAAGCTGAATGGTACGGCCTTGAGAAGGGGCGATTTTGACTTTAAAAATTCGAGACTCCAAAATAAAATTTCAATCTTGGAGGAAAGGGGCGCCCTTGTCAAACAATTGCAACGCAAAAGTACCCAAAACCAAATGAATTTTATTCCAAGAGCTGCTAACAAAATTCACTTTCAGCTGTAGATGCATCAGCAACTTCAAAATCTGGAAATTTCATCAAAACTTCAACTGTTGAGCACAAATCTGCTAGTCTGGATGAGAAGCAGCAAAGTCCAACTAGGGGTTGTATTTCAAACATGAAATTGGTTAATGGCTAGGAGGTAGCATCCTCGAAGCAAAGGTTCAAATGTCATTCCGACAGCATAACAGTATGATAACATGAAATGGATGAAATGCTGGAGCAAAAACCTTCATTAAATAGAAGCTCACAAAACTCCTCAAATTCCTGAGGAAGCAAACCAAAAGACATAGGAGTCTTTTCAAATTTCCAAAAACAATTCATTCCTCAAAAAGGCCTCCCTTTTTGCAATATATGAACTTCACTTTAATTTAAAATTATTTCCTTTAAAAGTGGCGTCCACTTTTTCCCAAGGCAAAAGGCAATAAAAAATATATTTAATTCTTCATGAAGGCGTCCCCCTTCCAAGTCCCTCTTTTAAACACAACATAAAGTTGTTCTCCTAGGCCAAGGCGTCAACTGCAAATTATAACATAATTGCCTTGATTCTCCAAAATTAAACCATTAAAAGCCAAACTTGAACTGCAAAAGATGCTCCAACTGAAAATGAAGCCCTTGAAGAATGATAACTGCATACTGCCAAAAATTAGAATTTACTATAAATAGTAAACTCCCTGAAAGCCACAGAACCTCAGAACTGGAAACCCTAATTTTACCTCACACACGCCTACAGGCTTCCGGAATAGGAAAATGAGTGACAGAACAGATCACTGATGAGAAGGGGACATTACAAACTTCAACTACAACTAGGCCTAAACTAATGATGCTTCTGACAACTCGAGTAAATTCAGGGCCTGAGAATCAGAAGTAAATAGGGAATGATTTGATTTAACACAGATACTTAAATAAACTCACTTCCAGAACACACTTGAAGACTCATTGTACTCTCGAGATGTATGCTGAAATAAAGATTATGCAAGCCAAACATATAAAAAAACATTGAAAGATATTGAGACCGTAGATCAAAGCAAAGTAGGCATGAGATTTATTTCCTCAAATTCCAATAGCAATAACACTTCTGGGACAGCAGATTGTAGCAAAGTAGGCTTACAATATGCAATCAAACCAGATTACACTTGAAACAAAAGTGAACAAACACTGAATAACAAAGTTGTAGGCAAAGTAGGCTCAACAAATTTGTTATTACAATAACGGTTTAAAAAAAAAATGGGCAAGGCTGCCCATATTTATACACAAACAATGAGCAGGGAACCCTAAAATCTCTTTGTTTTTAACAATTAGACTTTCCAACATGCAAGCTTTATTTCTAAGACTAAACAAAAGATAACTAACAATTAACCAACTACTAACATCAGTTAACTAAAAAAGCTCCAATTATACATTGATATTTCCAAAGAATAGATATGCATGAGTGAGAACGACAAGTTAAACTCGGAAAAGGCATCGAGTTAATTGTTGCTTTTAATTCTATCCTTGGAAAACGTTGCATGCACCAATTGGTGGCTCACTGATTGATAATTTTGGCGGCTCTTCAACTGGAGTGATGACCTCTGTTTCTTCTGCAGCTATATGCTTCTGATGCTTCTCTTGATTTTTCAATGGAAGAGTATTGTATGATGAAAACCGTGAAGTTTGACTGTTAACACACCTATGCTTGGGCAACTTGCTAAAAATAGCAATTTTCCTAAAAAGTAGGGCCAAAAAATTGAGGTTTGGGTTTTGTAAACAATCTCGTTTTGAAGAGAGCTACATTGTCAAATTTTGAAAAAGATGAGGATTTGTCGAACATGCATGATTTCCTAAAAAATAGGGATCAACATACAAATTTTAAATTTTTCCAATCTTCAAGAGGAGTGAAAAACAAGTTGACCCAGATTGATAAAACTTGAAAATTTTGACCATCTATTTCTAAAATGTGATGCCCTAGGAAAACGAACCATGCAAAAGCATGCCTCTGTGCTTCCCAATCTCGAATCTACGAAGAACACTGAAAAATTACTTCGTTTGCCCCTCCAAATCTTGATGAGAAGAAGAATTTATGTTTCTTCCTCTGAAAGCTAACCTGCAAATTATGAAGAATGAACGCTCAAATCTTTCTTTAGTAGAGTTTGGAGATGAAAAAACACTTTGCATGCAAAACCCTATTATTTTGGAGTTGATCCATGAAGATAGAAACTATGCATGCAAAAATTTGACTTCGTTTGCATCAAAAGGTGAATTCCTCTTTTATAGTTGCAAAAAGCATGCATGCAAAAACATATGCATTTGATGACATCATCAAACACGTAAAACCTCAAAAGTGTTAGCCATTTTTCTCCATTTTTCAACTTTTGTTGCGACTGTTGTCAGCGATAGAGGCTGAAATGGAAGTAGGCGCGTTGAATTCGAAAAATTTCTAAGTGTTGAACGCTTGGGCGCCCTCCTTGAAAAGGGGTGCCTAGCATGCTGGGACTTAGAATTTTTTTGATATTTTCAAATTTTCATTTTGCTTTGCGTCCGATGAAACCTACTCTGTCTTCGATGGGTCGGGAATCTGATGTTTCCAATTGATAAACTCTTTTTGACCATGGCAGTTTCATGTTTGACCACTGCTGGAGTAATCCCCAGCTTCATACTGACATCCGACGTCATCTAATCGTGATTGTATACCCCAAAAGTTGCTGACAAAGACCAAAATGGGCGAAAATGTGTCGGAGCCAGAAAAATTTCTAAGGCATTGAAGCCTAGGTGCCCTCCTTGAATTAAGGTGCCTAGGATCTCCATACTTGGCCATTTTTTCGATATTTTCAACTTTTGCTTGCTCCATTTCGCGTGTAGCTGATGACCCCTGTTTGGACCTCGTTTCTTGTCAACTAGTGAATGGAAGAGACTGGAAGTCAATCATTCTGGCAAGCCTGATCGTATCTGAGTTGAATGGTACCCTTTGCCAACCTCTGTTACTACATTTGACTGATTCTACGAAAGTCGGGAGCGGGTTGACGAAGGATTTTTGGACGTTTTCTGAAAAACGTGGAAAAATTTCAAGTGTTGGAGTCTTCGGCGCCCTCCTTGAAATAAGGCACCTAAGATTACTAGACTTAGTTTATTTTTTGAAATTTTCAACTTTTCTTTGATTTTCCTTGTTTTGCGTGAAATGCCTCTGTTTGATTTGCAATTCCCATTGTCCGATAGATCCTATGAATTGGATGATGGATTCATTGAAGAGCTTGAACATATTTGAGATGATTTCCTGCTTTTCCCAACCCTAAAACTGCATTTGACTTGATCTAAATTGGGCTGAAAAGTCAAATTGCACGTTTTCCGAAAAATGACAAAAATTTCCGAAGGCATGAAACCCTAGGCGCCCTCCTTGAAATAAGGCGCCTAGCTTTGCTAGAGTTTATTGTGTTTTTCAATTTTCCTTGCTAGCCGTTCACCACCTTCATCGATTGCGACCGCGTTCACCGTTATGCGTGCATGATCAACCTAAGTGAGAAAAATGACTAAGGCATTGAAGCCTAGGCACCTTCTTTGAAATAAGGCGCCTGGGTGTTGGAAATATTGTCATTGATGTCAAAGAGAAAAGGTTGGAGTAGTTGATGTCAAGATGAGCATGACCGAAGATATCATATTACAGATGATAAGTTGAATGTCCATCATTACACAAACCTATGTCATAAATACAATCTTCAGATTAAAACACAGAAGGACTTAAAGACTATTGAAGTGTCGATGTCAAGACAATATACTGTTGAATTAGATTGATGAAGTTGGATGAAGTTGAATCAGATTATTGAAGATGAATAAGTCATTGTAGAGCAAGATCTAATAAAAAAGACATGTGAATAAATCATGTTTGATCTGTACAAGTAATCTAATGATTGAAGATCAATAAATCAATAAAATCACTGTGGAGCAAGAAATAAATGTTCGGATCAACATGCTGGCTTTAAATATGATCTGAGTTGTTGAATAAAAACAAAGTTATGAAGGACTTCACATTCAGATCTAGAATCTGTCTCAGAATCGGAGATCTTTTTCGGAAGTGTCTGAAGATATCACAAGTATTCAATATGCTAAAAAAGTCATTAAAGCATGGAGAAACAAACTAATTACAATATCGAACTAATTGAAGTATAATCTGAGTGTAACACGTGTTTAAGAAGATGTGAATGTTGAAGATTTGAAAAATGCCCAGTCAGTAATAAGAAGGCTTCTATTATGCCCAGTCAGCAATAAGAAGACAATAAAGAATATATATGTCATCATGAAATGAAAGGGAAAAGGAGAACATCATTGCACATAATATACGTATTATCGGGTTCTTGGAAGTTAGCGCAACATCCATAATATCAAGCTTTGAAAACTAGTGCCATTCAAGGAGCCGTCGATGTGGATGATCTCATCGGATGAAATATAGATAGCATCTCATCACCAAACTCGTCTCACTCGCACTTCCTATAAATATATCCAAGTGCCTTTGAAGATCATTGTAATATCGAATGGCCACAAGATTGCTATTGGGATCTCTTACGTGGTCTTTATTCTACCACCATATTTCTGGAAGAGATTGTGTGATATCCAAGAAGGACAAAGAATGTGAGTCTCTAAAGACCGCGACAATCTCCTGTTGCAATCAGCACTAAATGGAAGTTAGCGATTATGATTAGAAGAATATACATAGTTATGTGTGACTGTCGGACATCTAAATTCGAGTTTATCACTCTCTGAGTATTATCATTGCCGCCGACTTAAGAAGATAGATACGGGCCACTTCAAGTATATCAGAGTTTATTTGGTAACTAATATTAGGCGTTATTGTGAAAATCGGGCTCTTTGCTGGAAACATACTTAGCCTAGAATATACAAACAAATATATTAAGAGACAGTGATTACACATAAATAATCGTTATGTTAATTAAGTAGAGACAACGGTTCATAAGGAGTTGCAATCCATTTAAAATACAATGTTTATTAAGAGTTAAAATGTGGAGGATTATGAGTTAGTTTTAAGCAGCGATCAAGGGTGGTGATTCTTTAAAGGTTATCTCTTTTCTAAGAGATGTATCTCTTCACTTGAAAATGAAGATATAAAACCAAAGGTAATTTTTTGAAGAAAGTGTGGTTGTAGTTGTAAACAGTTCAAGTCAGAAGTCCCATCTTCTTGTGTGGGCTTAGGGTATAAATTTTTGCTACTAAATCTATGGCTGGCACTTCAAAGTATAAATTTTGAGTTTTGGAAATTGAAAACGGAAGATCTTTCGGTAGAAAGGGATCTGTGGACTATAGCGTCTACTTTGGCTAAACCCTTAGATATGTTTCATGAGGATTGGGTTAAATTGGATAAAAAAGGCTAGGAGTTCAATTGAATTATGTCTTTCAAGTTATGCTTGTGAGGAAAAACTTTTCATTCATTATGGTAGAAGATGGGAACATTATATTAGTCCAAGAGTATAGTAAATAAGCTTGTCTTGAAAAAGAAGTTGTATCCTTTAAGGATGAAAAGAGAACCAATAAATGATCACCTTAATACTTTCAACCTCATTCTAAGTCAACTTGTGTCAATATGAGTCAAATTGAATGAAGGGGATAAATGCATTTTGTTACTTGATTCATGAAAACTTAATAATGACAATTAGTAGTAACACTACTTCACCAAAATTGGAGAATGTCATTGAATGTCATAGGCATTCTATAAAGTGAAGAGATTAGAAGGAAATCTATGGATGAAACGTCTCATGATGCCTTGGTTGTAAGGGGTAGGTCTAAAGAGAAAGGGAGTAAAAAAGGAAGTGGAGACAAGAAGTTTGTTAGAACTTAGTTGTGTAGGCCTAAAATTTGCAGATTTGCTTGTGTTTTCCCATTTATTACAGTGACTTTGTGTTAGCCCACCCTTTATAACCAATTTCAGATAATATAGGCGTGTTTTCCCTTTGTCAAAAGATTTTCCTAAGTTTTCCCTATGTTGCTCCTTGTGTGTTCATCATGAGTCAAAATTTGCGAAAAATCCAAACACCCTTTTGGAGTTCCCTTTCCCCAAGCACCCTTCAAACATCATCCTCAACCCTGCTCTCTTGATCCCTTGCCGATCAAAATTTTCGTAAGTCTTTCAGAATGGAGCTTCGAGATGCCCTTTATCCAAGTACCTCATTTGGACTTCCCTTGACTCCTGACTCCTGACTCAATGTTTTCACCAAGTATTCTATTGGAGTCAAAGTTGTGGACTTCCCTCTACTTGGGTACTTGTTCCTTGTCATGTTTGACTCTTGAACCTTGCCGATTCCTTCTTTCACTTTTTCAGGGTCAGACTTTCACCCATCTCTTTAGTTCAATACTCTTAGTGCTTCTATAAAACTACACCTTCAAATAACTCCCCTTGTACTTCCTGTTGGAGTTTGAGGAAAGGACTTCCCTTCAAAATGTTACCAAGTATGAGTCATCTCTGAACCTCGATCACCGACATTCCCAACGTTCTTTCATCTCATCAGGATTGTTTGTTCAGACTTCCCTCCATCTGCATGACTTCCTTACCACCCCCACTCCCCAATACTTCGACTTGTCAACTAGCATGAGTAGGTATTCCCAACCCTTGACCCTTGACGGTCTGAAGCTCGTGTTTTTTCTTGTCCTATCCCACTTACTCCTGTGCACTTCTAGAAGGCCATTTTGTTGGGAAAATGTTGGCATTGATGTCAAAGAACAATGATTAAGATGTTTATTAGAAGCAGAAATTTAAGGAGCAGAGATGTTATAAATAAGGAGCAGATTTATATAAAGAGGAGAAAAATATTAAATATTATGCAAAGTCAATTAGTGGCCGACCCCCTTTCCATTGTGGCATTTAACATTAAAATATAATAATTACATGTGGGCCGACCTGATTTTAGGTGCCCAAATTTGAGGGGTTTAAAAATAAATTTAAAAGAAATTTATGCTGGGCCGACCTGATTTCAGGTGCCCAAATTTGAAAGGTTTAAAAAGAAAATTAAAAGAAATTTATGCTGGCCGACCTGTTTTGAAGAGTTGCAACTCTTGGATGAAGTGCCATTTCAAGGGATATAAATAAAGGAATTTTGGTGGCTCATTTATCAACCATTCATTGAATATCATTCCTAATTTCAGAGCAGACTTACAGCAGAGAAGAGCAGATTTATGTGAGCAGAATTTAGGAGATTAATTAGCCATATGTTTGTGAAGTTTTTGTGGTGAGATCATGGAAGATTCATAAGTGTATGTTGTGAAGATTTGGAGCAGATATTGTGCAGAATTATGTGAAGATATATTTCAGATTTAGTGAATATCTTATTGCAGATTTATGTGAAGACATTGGTGCATATTCGAAAAGAATACATTGCAGATTTGTGGGTATATTTTTGAAGATCATATTGCAGATCTGAGTGACGGTTTAAGAGCAGAGATTTAAGGCAGATTTGTGTGAAGAAGCAGGCAGATTTTTGAAGGGATCTAGGGGCAGATCCAACATCATCATCATTATTTTGTATTTCAAAGGTTGGTGCTTTCTAATCAACAAGATCTGGAGGTTGGAGCCTCTTGCTCAAAGAGATCAGTGTCTCTTGCTGAGTTGGTGCTCATTGGAAGGGATTGGTGTCTCCTGTGGGTTGGTGCCTACGAAGTTGAAAGAAGATTTCTATAAAAGCAATATTTTGCCGTGGTTTTCTCCTGCAAGGGTTTCCAAATAAAATCGTGTGTGCATCTTGTGCTCTAATTTGCTAGATCTTACTTGTGTGGATGCTTTGATTATTGCTTATGATTGCCAAAGTTATAAATTCAAATAATTGTTCTTATATTGATTCATCCCTCCTCTTAGTATAAGTGTGTGTGTGTTTCTTCACATTTATGGCCAGATTTGATGTAGTGACCATTGAAAGGGTTTTTCCTATCCAAAAAATTGTTCATCATTTGGGCTCAAATTTGCATGTGGTTTTCTAGCGATAGAGGAGAAAACAATAGAGGATGCCAGTAATGAGTTGATATGGCCCTATTACCACTAGAAAATTGACACTTAGATAAACATTACCAACTCTCTGACTAAGTTTGTAAGTACTTTCAAATTTGTGTGGTGCCAAGATGAAATGGGTTTATTCCATTCTCATGCATGAGGTTAACGTCTTGGGTTATTTACCACATTCTCTCTTGTCGTTAATATCACGTGGGAGAATGTTGGAACTTGGGTGTGCTATTCACTCGTAGGGAGTTCTTTAAAAGAGTTTATCCATAGACTAGCAAGCAGCTACAAAATGCAATTTGGTAGAGTTGTGTGAGTTTTAAATATTGTGATTCAACATGGAGGTCTATCTACATGTGGTGATGTTGTGGTTGGTCATTTGGAGAACTCACAACTACATAATTGTTTGAATATATCGTTGGAGCGTGTATGTCTGTCTGAGTGCACATGTTGTGCTGTTGGAGTACATGTGATAATATCTTAGAGCATGATTATGCTTTGGAGGATAGTCTAGAGTACCACAAATAGATTGGAGTAGTTAGAAAGCCATCCTTGCCACCACATGCTTAGTATTGGTTGTGGTGGTTGTATAAGAAGAAAGTCATACCAGAGTGTTTGGCCAATAGCAATTTGAGCTTTAGTGTGCCATAGTTGCTTATCATCTATGGTGAAGTCTCATGTGGACACAGCATGCTTGGAACTATGTGTGGATGGCTGATGTCATGGTACGGTCATGGTGTAATTGGGTGATTGGTATTCTATGAGGTGGTTAGATGGTTGAGACTGTTGGTTTTCCATGAAAGTGACTATGTACTAAGGTTGGCTGGTTGATTGAAATGTAAGTGATTGTGGATGTTGAATACCCTGGTGAGAATGCGAGGTTGATTTAATCTGTTTATGCTTGTAGAAGAAGAGTGTTCTGTAAGCTTATGGTTTGAAACTTTGCAAAGTGACCCATTGTATTGAATCATTGTATTCTGAATAATATAGCTATAATGGTTCTTTGGTAGTGGGTTTTCTTACAGTGAGGGTTTCCCATGTAAATCTAGAGTCTCATATGTTCCTTATGGTTGCATATTCTTTCATATATCTTGTACAAATTTGTTGAATAGATTCCTTAAATGCTTAGTTCTGCTCTTGTACAAACTTGTTGAATAGATTCCTTAAACGCTTAGTTCTGTGATCACATAATCTTATGTTTCTCTCTGTACCAGTTTATTGGTTGACTGTAACAAGGATTTTATTCCCAAGAGGCCTAAACCAAAAACATGTTGGGGCCAGTGGATTTGTAAAATTAGTGATACCAATGAAGTTGAAGACAGACACCATTTCTTCTTACCTTTTCCTATGCTCAATAAAGTTAGAGGGGGCTTTATCCAGTTTCATAACTCAATTACTCTTCAAAATCTCTTAGCATTGGAATACCAAAGTGACATGGGTATGTTCATTTGCACAATGTTCGAATATAGAAATGATATTGTTTTTGATCTGTTAATTAAGGGTTCTTATGGGGCCCTCACCCATGAAATAGACACGGTTTACAACAGATGCAAAAGCTGGACCTCTGCCAAATGAGAAAGTTTTTACATGACAATTTCTATAACAATGACAATGATATACTGCATGCTGATTTTAATGTCAAAATAGAATGATACACTTTGATAGGTCTGACAGGCCAGATTGGTCTCATCTTCATCATCACCATTATAATATAAAATTTTAATTATTTAAAGAAGTCAACAATTACAATTTGAAATAATGCTTGTAGAACTGTCTAAACAAGAAAAAAAGGTGGAAGACTGCACAATAAGTCGATGCAATGATCCATATCAACCAGATTATTGCATTTGCTTGTAGGTACATGGTACACTATAGTAAGTAAGGTAAGAAGCATGTATCAGTAGTCAAAGATGGAAAGTAAGACAGCAGTTAGAAGACAAAAGTTATCACATGGGGCTAATGTTATAATTGGACAAATCAGCCGCAATGCAAATAATTTTGGATGGGTCGCACCATAAAGGATTCTGAGTTGGACGGGATTGTCACTAAAAGAAAATATTTCTGCAATCCATATTGGACAACCAAGACAAAAACAAAGTAGGCAGAGAAAATGGATCTAAAGTTCAAAGTTTGAACAAGCCCAGCAAGGCTATGGGGCTGGAAAGAGCTCATAATAACAACTTTTGCTTAAGTTGGGTATTTCCAACCAATAATAACTGATCTGAAAATCGGTCTTGTTGTTCAGATCAGGAAGGTCCTGCAGAGGCCACCGATGGAACCATGGAGGTTCACCCATAGCATGCTGCAAGTACACCTACAGCAGGTTGCAAGGTCACCTACAACTATGCAGTGTTCTGCTTTTCTGCAAGTGTCACTTGCAATAAGTCTGAAAGTATGCTTTTCCCTTCCAAGTGACACAGGGTTGTTCATGGGGCGTTTCCTGATCTTGTGCAGGTAGTTTGGGAGCATTTCTTCTGTTGAACCGGTCTTTGTTGGGTGACTTATATTGCAGCAATGCTGCATGTGGCCGAATGGTTAAAGCAACAAATTGAACACTGGAAGAGGTGAAAAAATGAATGTATTTTTTGGGTAATGGTTCTATTGATGTTTCAATGATGGTTCAGAACATCAACATTGTGTTTTGAGTTGATTGACCAAATCTATGCTTGCTGGAGGTCAGATTGGGCACACAACAGAAGTTGAAAGGGCGTGACAACAGTTGAGTGTCGCTAGAGAAGCAGAATGCGGAGGGGCCTGCATGTTCATGCTAGCAGCTATTACATTTGCCTGGGTCTTGTGATTGTTTCCTCTCCTTGAAGGCTACCTGTCATTCTACCTGTCATTTTGGATGTTGGTGACTGTTACCATTCTGGGCGACTGTTCCTCTTCCATTCTTGGGTGTGAATGGGAAAGGATATAGGGCAGAAGGAGAATGGAAAAAGGGTTGGCTCGTTTGGAGATGCTGGTTCGAAGAGAATGGAGGGATGTTTGTAGGGTTTCTGTCAGGCATAGGAGCAGAGTATGGTTGAAGGAATTTGTGGATAGCTAAGACAGCTCCAATTTACTGTTTTTGTGGTGTAACCTCCATTTATTGGCACTGTACTTAGTGATGGGATGCTAGCATCAAACCATTCCTGGAGTTTTTCATCTGATTCAATTTTCTCTAGCCGAAATTTGGTATTAAGTGTTCTTGCATAGTGTTTTCCCTGTTTCTTGCTTAGTTCTTTCTGTTAGTTTTGAACATATTATAGTTATACTACTAATTGGTAATAAATTGTTAGGGCAGTGTTTAATGACAGTTGCAGGTGTAGATCTCTCGTAGGAATCTGTGTTTGATTCATACTAAGGTTATAAACCCAGTGTTTACAGATCAGTAACAGCCATAGAGTTTCATTGGAACAGTAACAGCATTTGGGAGTTAAGTAGAACTACATGTTACCGTTGTGAAGTACAATCATAGGAGTAGTGACACGTTTATAAAATTTCAGTTCTCCATAGAAAACTAAGGACAATCACAAAGTAATATTGGATACTTTGATTGATGATGATTTAAAAAATAGTTGGAAAAGAGTAAAATATAATACTGAACTATTATCAATTGTATTGAAATTGTGTTTGTTTATATCTGTTTAATGTAGTAAGGGACAACGTGTAGTGCATCTTCAAGCTAGTTCTAAAAGCTAGAATAACAAAGAAAATCATTCTGGAGGCTATTAGATACACATTGACAAAGAAAATTTTGTATCACACTATTGTATATTAGAAGAGATCAGTTTTGCAATAGGATTTCCTTGTGAGTATGACAGCTATTTTCTTCTTCTTAAATGTATAATTTGGTTTGGACTGCTTTAGATGAATCTATTTGCATCGTCTTTGCTAGCTAAGTTTGATATGAATATGGACAGGTAGATTTATGTATAATTACATATGCTTTTATTTGGATGGCTCATTTTTGAACTACACTTAGTTTTGAACTACTCATCATTTGTGACCTGTTCAAAATTCTGCAGTGGAGACAGGTATTGCAGGTGCCAAAATCTCATGAAAAAGGTGTCACCTGTATTTCGGGTGCTATGCTTAATAATCTTGATGGACTCTTTGCATCGTCCTCCTCAGATGGCACTGTTTATGTATGGGAAGTCGGGTTTCCAAGCCAGTCTGGAGGTAAACCTGATGATTTCTGATGCACATTTTCATATGTTATATACTTGCACTAGTCTTTTTTTTTTCTGCTTCTTGAAAGATAATTGAAGCCACTCAATGTGAACTCACATTTGCATGTAGTTGACTATTATTAAATACATACACATACATGTTATTTTATCTGTAAATTCAAGTCAACTTAAGAGGGAAACCCAAGCATATTCAGTTTTAGAGAAAAAAGAAGGAAGTAATGTTAATGTCCCTGAGCAAGTGAACGTGTTAAATGGGACTGCAAAGTAAATAATGCACATTCTTGCCAACTGTATCTTATGTGCTAATTATAGAACTGCAATGGCCAGCAAAAATTATACTAACAACTGGTAATTAGTAATTAGCTTTCTTCTTTTTTTTATCTGAGAAAATTATTTGCTCCATTCTTTTTGATGATGTAAAGAAAAGTCATATCTGGAGTTATTTTAGAAAGCAATATAATTCTTGATAAGTAATTAATATTTTCCATGTATCTGAACAAAAGAAAATGAGCTGCATTCTTTTTTTCTTCCGTTTTCAAAGCACCTTTAGGAGAGGGGAAGGAAGTGCCATCTTTGAATGACCTTACAAGTTGATGCAAAAATACGAAGAAATTATCGTTATGGATTTCTTTGCACTTTATTTCTGATTTTTTCTCAAAGGAATGAAGAGATTTTGTCAGTTTTTCCCTAAAAACAGCATTACTTTGTTCTTTTATTTGATACAATATTTCAAGCACCATAAGTTTGGAACACAGGTTATAAGAAGATATATGTATAGACTGAGGCCTTGCCACCTTATAAGCAGTTACAAACCTTGTTGAAAAGTGTTAAAATGCCTCTTTATCATACAAATCAGGATAGGATAAAAATATCTCTTCTTTGTATAATTTGAATGTCATGTTGGGTAAACCATTCTAATGAGTGAGGGAAATAAAATCAAAAGTAGGAGTTCACTATTAAATTCATTGAATATCAAATGAAGAATTGAATTCATACTCCTGAAGGTTATTTTGTGAATCACTTCTTGTGCTAGCAAGATTTCCCATGTTGGCATGGAAGAGCATGAAAGTGCGCTTTTGAACTATCAACACCTTCACAAAGTGTCTCAAGATGATTGTGTGTAATGGAAATTGAGTCTCGACAACCTAACATGGTGTACAAAATAAAACAAATTGAAAATTTTAAAAGTTGATAACAAAAATTTAAAAATTAAAAAATATACAAAAAGTAAATTTACATTCAACAACTCCAAGCTGGAGAAGGTCCTGAAGATGGCTTGTCACATATGATGAATTGTCACAAATATTTGAATCTCTTTGGCCTTTGTGTAGATTTCTTTGACCCACTCAATCTCTGTGACATTTTTTTGCAATATGAAGTTGAGTGGACAACACATGATGTTAAAAAATGATGCCCATATGTACCATCCACTATTGAACCAGCTACCCTACAATTTTTAGCATTGTCCATTATGACTTGAATAATGTTTTCAATGTTCACTATCTCAATGGATTATATGAGGATATTGGTGATGAAAGTTGCATCCTTCATTCACTCCTCACAATCTACTGCCTTCAAAAACATTGTTCCTTTAGGGGTCATTGCAATAGCATTGATTAGTTGTCTATTTTTGCAATCTTTCCATCCATCAAAAGTGATGAACATTCCTATTTTGAGCCATGTATCATTGATTGCTTTGAAATGATGTCTCTACGAAAGCTTTATCCTTATCCAATTAAGTGGTTCGTATTACAAAAAAATATAACACAAAATGATTACCAAGATATTTGATAACTACAAAGGAGCAAAAGCATCTTTAAATAAGAGTTACAAATGCTTTATTTAAAAAGGATAAGAGTGGCAAAAATAAAGAAAAATAATAAGAACTTAACTAAAAGAATAAATAATATTCCTAATGTCAATCCCAAAGATTAATTGACCATTATATACTAAATATTACAATAATACTTTAATACCCTCCCTTAATGGTCAATCTACTAACAATAACAAGCTTATCCCAAAATTTGACAAATTTGTTAGGATCCAAATCAAGTGATTCCCGCACTAATTATTTCTATGTCATTTAAGTGCTGTACTGCCTTAAATCCACACTGATGCTTAATAGCAATTGGATTTCAAAGAATGGGGGTATATGGCAAACAAAATATAATTTTAAAAATGTATTTTACCAGAGGTAGTCTATCTTCAATATTTTGGGATGGATAAGCATTTTAATATGCAGATTTTTCCAATCTGGGTTTATGATGCAGAATTTTCTTAGGAATATACTGCATTTATAGGATGCCAAATTATTGGGCTTGCCTTGGGAATCAGGGTCATTGAAATGCGGAATAAATAAATTCAATTTGTTTTCTTCACTGGGATTTTTTTGTTGTAGATAATATTTCAGATATTTTTGTTAATTTATTAGAAATAACAAATATGTGCCATTTCACTCCTGGAGACTGTGGATAATATTCATTTAGCACTGAACCTGTGTTTTAACATAATTCTTTTCCTTGGAATAGTCAATGGTTCAGGTTGTCAATGCTAATTGAAGAAATTCTTTATTTTTTTTTACTTACAGGTGACTGTAATTTGTCAATGCTCCAAACTATACATGTGGGTACAAGAACAATGGTTGCTCTTGCCCTTTCTGAATTGCCAGGAAATGCTGCAGATTGGATTTTAGCTATGGGAGGACTTGACAACAAAGTTCATCTATATGTTAGTGAAAGGAAGGGGAAGGTCAGGCTACATTTTTAGATTTGATTCAAGTGCTATGAAATTCACACTTGTGTCTTTTGTAGTTTATTTGCTGGTTTCTAGAATTAACTTTATTTGTTCAATCCAGTTTGTACCTGCATGTGAACTGAAAGGCCATCAAGATTGGATACGCAGTCTGGACTTTTCAATTCCTGCAACAGATGAGGAGAGGATGGAGATTTTTGTTACAAGTTCTTCCCAAGATAAAACTATTAGGATATGGAAAATATCATTTCACAGTTATTTGAGTGAACGTACAGTGGAGGCACAAAGCATCCAAAGTGTTAGTTTGAAAACATATATTGAAGGACCCATGTTTAAATTGGGCACATCTGTATGGCAAGTTTCTCTAGAATCTCTTCTTGTTGGGCATGAAGATTGGATATATTCTGTAAGTTGGCAACCTCCTTTGAAGAGTTGTATTGGTGACAATAATCCTTGCTGGATACAGCCTCAGAGTATTTTATCAGCATCAATGGACAGGACAATGATGATATGGCGACCTGACAGGAAAACGGGAATCTGGATCAATGATGTTACAGTTGGAGAATTAAGTCATTCTGCTTTAGGGTTTTATGGGGGCCTATGGAGTCCAAAAGGAGATGCCATTTTAGCTCATGGATATGGTGGATCTTTCCATCTGTGGAAAAATGTCGGTCTTTCAACTGAAGATTGGCAGCCTCAGCTAGTTCCGTCAGGGCATTCTGCAGCAGTATTAGATCTGGGATGGGCTAAGTCTAGGCAGTTTATACTGTCAGCCAGTCACGATCAGGTACACTTCAATCCCTATATTTGTACTTTGGATGATAGTTTCAAGTTTTAATGCTTAAACTCTGCTATTTTTTGGCAGCTCACTTATTTTATGTATTAAAATCTTGTTTTTACACTTAGTTTCATTTCACGGTTGAGTAAACTGGTATGGCAATTTTTTTCCAGGGTATGGTATGGCTGTATATATATTAAAAATGTATTAAAATACCCGCAACTTGCAAATATATGTATAATTCGTAATATTAAAAATGTAAATATATATTTTTTAAAATAAATAATTTACAATTTTATATTCAATAACTTAATTAATAATAAATAAAAACTTATATAATAAATCAATAAATAGTAAATATATGTTTTATTTATTAAACTAATTAATATTGAATATAAAAAATGAATAAGAAATATTAATTAGCATAGCAAACATTAAATGCATAGTTAATGTTTGGTTTAATATTTTTATGTATTTCTGTTCAGATTCATAGTGTAAAATTATTAATTAGCTAATTAGGTAGACCAAAGTGAACTAGAAACAACCCAAAAAGAAAAGGCAACCAAAGTGCTTGAAGACGCAAATATAATCCATTTACCTTAATAATGAGTGCAGTGCATTGGGGGGCTATGCATTTCAATAATAAGGTAAAGCTGAAACCTGGTGGCATCATTGCAGGAAAATCGACAGATTGTGAAATACAAATTTCCACGGATATTTCACTGTTTTGCTATGGCTTTCAATTGCTAGTGCAAATAATGAAACAAGACATATATGATAGCCACTCAAATATGCAAAAATCGCCTTCAGTTCTCTTTAAGTGGAAATAGATCATGTGGATTTAGTGCCAATTGCATAGCTTCCAAGTATATTGATCATATATGTGTGATACGTTCAGGAAAAACACTAGAATGACATTGTGGAATTTGACTCATTTTATTTTTCACAATGTTAAAATTTTCCCAAGTTATCAAATGTTTTGGATTTTTTTTTTAAAATTCCTATAGGGTTTAGTGTTGTCTACGAACCAGAGCCTGCTCCCAAACTTGTACCTGTTCAATCCTGTGACACCCAAACTTGGTAACATAGTTTTTAAAGAATGATTTTTTTTAACAGAATTGATAATGTTTGTATGTATGGAGACATTAATGAGTGGAAGATTGTGTCTCACATTTTGTTGGTATAGATAGAGCATCACATCCTCAAACATGGAAGTGATACCTCCATGGGTTGTGTGATTTGCTAAGGCTGCTGCCAAAATCAAGTGAATTCAGTTGGATCTAGCTTGAAGGCACACATTTACTCCCTAGAAAAGAAGGAAAGAGACAAGCATGCCGATAGAAATTGAGAGTAAAAGTTACAATTATAAAGTGATATGGTAAAAATGATCCCCAGGAGTAAAAAAATGTAGCATAACATTAAAATAATATAAATTAAAAGCAGGGTGAATCCCTAGCCATATAAACCAATTAGGAATACAAATAGCTATGCAAGAGGAAGATTGCTCAAGGAAACAAAGAGCCGATAAGGACCAGAACTAGATTCCAAACTTGGAGATCGACATTCATCCAGATTGTTCATTATTCACATACTGACAATAAAGAGAGCGATTATTGCCACCATTGGGCTGAGGATGCTTACAAGATGAGCATGTTCATGAGTAGCAAATAATGGAAGATGTGTTCAGCAATGTAATCAATATTCTAGACAAGAAAATGTGGGGAAATTGGTTGCGGCCAAATTCTCAAAGATCAGTGGCACGATATAGTGATGGAGGCTATCTCCAACTATGATATGAGGAAATCGAACATGAACATCTGTGGCACAATAAAACATGTGATATTGGCTATTCCAAAAAGATAAGACACAAAGAGAAATCAAACGCAATCTCATGGATTAGATCTTCAAGCATTTTAATTAGCAATGGTTTTAAAGGAGGAGAATGAAGGTAAAGACATGGAAGATGGCTGGGTCTTTGTCCATAAGAGCAGAGTGTGGGTGTCAAGAGGAGGATTTATTGCACTAACTCTAGTTTTTGTATGTTTTTCATATGCTGGCAGTTGAGAGAGCGATTCTTGCCACCATTGCGTTGAGGATGCTTGAATGTGGGCATGTTCATGAACAACAAATAATTTAAGAGCTGCTCACCAATGCAATTGATATCTTGGAAAGGAAAATGTGGGGAAATCTGGTTGTAGCCAACTTCTTCAAAGATCAATAGTGCAATATAGAGATGGAGGATATCTTCAACTATGATAGGAGGAAATTGAACATGAACATTGGTGGCATTTTCAACAAAGAGGAGCTCAAGGTGAATGCCACATTGAAATTGTGTCTTCTACTTTTAAGGGAAAGCCTAGTGATCTGCAATTTTGAGAACTTTAGGAAGTTTATGGACAAAAACCCAATGCTGTTATCATCTGAAAGGAAAGAAGGTTTGTAGGAATGAAAGGTCTCCTCTTCATTATGCATAGCAACAATTGAGAGTTTGAAGATCTGGATTTCTTCCCTTTGGGAGCATGTAAATATTGGTTTTCTTTATTTAATATAATGGGAGCTACTCCCATGGTAGAAAACTTGCTTATCAATATCTATACATTCTTATAATAATATAATATTATATTAAAATAGATAAATATAAAAATATTCAAGACTACATTAATGATAACCATAATCTTAATATTCTATTAATTGTAAATGTTCATGAATATTAAATGGACAATATTCATAATAAATGTCTTTAGCACATTATAATTGCAAGTATCCTTCTAATATACTAGAGATGGACATTTATGGTTAATAGAATATTAAAATTATATTTAGGCACATTGCAGATTAATATGTTGGCACATTTTCCCCCTCGGGGCTCTGATTGTGTATGGGAATACACACCCCTAACCACCCTATTTTATTGATGTTGATTTGCAAACAGAGGAAGGGTGGGTTCCACACCAGCATTAGAAAATTGGGCTCCATTTTTGTATGTAAACTTTGCTTGCATCAGCCAATACAAAATTTAGCTCTTGTTTCGATTGGATTTGGCCCATGAAAGATACTTAATTTTCTGCCCCAGCAAAATGTAATTTTGTTTAATATGTTTAAACTTTTTTGATTTTGTAATATGTATCTCCTCCCTGTCTTAAAAATCGGCATCAACATGAGACAGTGTTTGTAGAGATTCATTGAACGAGAGCTCTCATTTGGGATCATTGGCTAGATCCTGAGTGAACCTAGGGTCATCTCAGACTCAAACCCATATCAGAGCTGTATTTTTGCAATATGCAGGCCTATATAGGTGAACCCAATAACATAGCTTCTAACGATAATAACACTTGACTTTGTGTTAGATTGTTTTTGATTAGGTAAGCAGGTTTTTGAAAGGGCCTGAACCTTGTACAAGGAGAAAGATAGAGCATTAAGCACAACCAGACATCAAAGAACAAACAAACAAAACAACTAAAAGACTATAGAATACAAAGCATTACAAATCTTGAAACACCACCCAACCAACACAAAGTCATGGTGGTTTAAAAAATTGTTCCAAAGATTTTTGCTTTATCGTAGTACAAGGGTTCATCTCCACAAATCTTTTGTTTTTTACAAGGAGAAAACACAAGACAACTGACAGATCCAATTTCCAACCCCGAAGTTTTAAAAGAGGAGTCCAACATCGGAGAGGAATTCCCTTTAAAAACTTCATTCTGAAACTCCTCGAAGGAGTAGTGTACTCCTCCACAAAAGCTGACATCTTTTCCTTTTTCTTCCAAACAAAGTGCTGTTTCTTATAACTCAAGGAAGTAGTGGCGGCGTGACCCACTTTGCCACAAGAATGACAAATAACCGGATAGTCTTCATATTCGATCTGCTGCACCCACTTTCTAAATTTTGAAGATAAGGTAATCTTAGTGGGGAGCATTAGGTTATTCTCCACGAACACACAAAATCTAGTGAACAACAATTGCTTCATGAATTTGGTGATCTTATCAGTAGCATAGTATTGCCCAAAAGAATTAGCAATGCTCATAAAAATCTTTTCATGCCAATACTCCAAAGGTAGTCCTGGAAAACGAACCCAAATAGGAAATTTGAAAGTGTCTTTCATTGGGTTGAAACCAAGAGATCAATTTTGAAGACAGTCCTGGAAAATGAACCCAAATAGGAAACTTGAAAGTGTCTTTCGTTGGGTTGAAACTAGGAGATCAATTTTGAAGACAAAGGCCATTTGAGTTGAGAGACCAGGGGGCCATCTAGAAGGACCCTTGAACAATCCTCTAGGAAGGGAAAAGAAAAAAGAAAAAAGCCATTCAACATAGCAATTACCTCAACTTGGCATCTAATTTTCTAGACCCGAAGAACCCATCTTTTGACAGTATCGATATTGGGATGATTGCCACAAAATCCAGAGAGCTCTTAAGCCAATCCAATGACTCAATAAGGAGAGAATTAGGAATATCAATTTGAACCTGTTTATCCTCTTCAACCTCAATGGAACTCCCATCCGTTAACTCACATTCATAATTTAACTACAAATTAGATGCATCACACACCTTCGCACTAAGCTCCTCCAACACCCTGGGGTTTGAAGCAGGGACAGCAATAGGAGAAGAAGAAATAGCAGCTGCAGGAGCACCAATACTCCCAACCCTCACATTGCAATACTTCCACACACAAAGTTTCTCAAAAACCTTAGGGGTCAATGAAGAAACAATAGGATAAGGAACAAGAACCTCAATAGAAGAAGAGGAAGCAATAGGCAAACAAACACCCCCCTCAACATTTGAAGGGAGAACAAAGCCTTTTTTGAGACCTGTAAACAGAGCATCATTATGGCGTTTCTCCACAAGCTTTGCAACCTCACGCCTTTGTGCCTCTAAACAAGCCTTAAGAAGAATTTCAAGAAGAAGTCTGTCCTCTTCAACAACCCCTCCACAATTCTAGGCATCCTCCTCAGAAAAACCATCAACGAAATCACCATTTTCAAAGGAAAAATCATCTTCCTCATCCCATTCTCGCACCCAAACATCTTCCTTAAAAGATACTGTAATAGGGACGACAACATCTACAACTTCCTTTGAAAGGGCACCTACTCCAGCGACATCATTTGTTGCGGGCGAGCCAAACTTAACCTCACCTAAGGTGCACACAGGAGACTGCCCCTTCGTCTTCGCCTTGCCCAACACCACAGAGCCAAGAGGAGAATTAGCATCCAAGTCCTCATCAAACGCCTTGCCATCACCATCCCCAATGCTAGTGGCAGAACGCGAGCCTATAACTAGGGTTTCAGATGCCATTCGTAGTTTGTTCTTATTCTTTAACTTTTGTGTTAGAATGTTAATCATAATGCAAAATTTTCTTTGCTTAGCAACATCTATGAACTTCCTTTTTCAAATGTTAGTGTTTGACTCTTTGCTAACACATGCAGAGATTCCACAAATGTTTCAAACTAAGGTGGCAAATTCCTGATGATTAGGGAAACTATATAATCTTCATCAATCTTTTTATTAATGGCTGAGAGATGACATCATAGATTTTGATTTGAAGAAGATGCTTAGGTCTTTCACTCAACTTTGCAGAAAACAAGTTTTTCAAATATAGAACACAAACTTTTTTCAGATTAGATAATTTGTTTTTGAGACTCTACCACAAATTGCCAACAAAAGTGCTATTTTGGACTTAAAGGATTAAGTTATCAAAGATAGACATGCTAGGAATTAGAGTTCACATGGATGTTTAGGTTAGCATTATTAGTATGATTAATAAAATAGAGTTATGCACGTTAATATTAAGCTGTTGAGAAACAACTTAATATTATAATATAGTGAGTTTTTATTTGTATTATGAGTTGTTTTAATAATTCATATATTTAGGAGTTTGTTTATTTGTTAGTCACGTAATTATCTATGTAAGGGAGTTGTTATTGGAGGTTTCCTATAATATACGATATTCAAGTCCTTTATATATGTAATTTGTATTGAATGAAAGAAATATAGAAGTATAATATTATGTGTGTAAAATTTGCTTTGAATTTCTCACATGGTATCAGAGCAATTAGTAGATCTTGTGCTGTGAGAAATATGAGAAAATTGATCACCATGGAAGACTTTGAGAGCAATAATGACACTTGGCCTGTGGTGTGAAGGACTTAAATTTGTTGAAGTTTATGCTGCAAGGTGTGTTGAAATTTCATCAAATTTTTGTTGAAGCGTGGAAGAGGTGTTTGTATGTTTTTAAATCTGCCCGTGCATTGAAATCTGCAAAAATATTAGTTGATTAATATTTTTGTTGCTGACAGTAGATGGTAATGTGGGATTCCATCTAAGTTGTCATTGTGAGGCATCCAAATTGGAGAGGAAGATATTGGTTTGTTGGTGTTATTGGTGAAAGAGCAAGAATGAAGGCGTCCAGCAATATATAGTCTCACTTAAATCATGATATCTTTCTCATTTCTTAACAAAATGTAGAAATTTAACATGTTCTGGAAAGCTGATGAATAATAGAATAAAACCCAGAAATCTTTTGAAGATATGGTGAGTATTTGGTGAGCAGTTTGTTGCTGAAAAAAAGAGCAGTAATATAATGACGTGATGAACAGTTTTAAACAGTGCCTCTGTGATCAGTAAATGTGTAGATTTATTTCAACTAAATTGGCAATCAAATGCATGATTGGAGAGTTTATTGGAGGTATGTGCATTTATAAGTTTGATTAATTTAAAATCCTCATAAAAATCAGTATCATATAGCCTATTTTCCAATGTATAAGGTGCTGTTTTATTTTTATGGGAAATGAGGTGTAAAAATTAATTGGGATGAAATATCTTATATTTTGTCCTAAGAATAGTTCAAGTGTGAGATTAGAAAGACTCCTAGGAGACAAAAATTCATTTTAGAATTGAGGAATAAGGGGAAACAAGGGAATTATGGTGAAATAAGTAGTGAATATTATAATTATTTTTGTGTTAAGTATCCAAATGAATTTGTTTAAGGTGATTATCATTGCGGAGAAATAAGTGTTTTCTGGAAATTTTGCAATTGAAGGAATAAGGAATTTTTTGAGGAGATTTGAAGTTGAAAATCAAGATCTTTTATTTTTGGATATTTTTTGAAAATGATATTGTAAAGGATGCATTTTCAGTTGAATTTGACATCCTATTGTCTCATGGGTTTTACAAATATGTTTGAAAGTATTGTATGTGTTGTCGGGGCCATCCATGTTAAATCTATTTGGGCTCTCAAAAAACTTGTATGAACAAAGTGTAACATATCATATTGGAGTTTGGAGGCATTAGAGGCAAGAGGTCCATTGCCATCTCAAGCTAGCTTCTCTCTCAAAGACGATACATTGCATGAGAAGCACCCGTTTTATCTGTGTCCCTTCATGGAGCGGGGGGTGTGGGGAGGCGCTTAGCATTTTTAGTAGTACTTGTGGGCACAATTTATGTATTCACTTTGGTGTGTTACTTTTGTATAGTAGAGGAGGGATTTGGTTCTCATTGCATTGGAGGAGAGATTTTGACACACTTGGAGGACATGTGAACTCTCAAAGGATTCTCTCATATGCAACATTGAGGGGGACTTAGACACACTTGGAGGAGTAGTGGACTCTTGAAGGAGAGTTGTTCTCTCATTGTGCATGAAGGATGGGAATATTTATGTTATCTCATGTTGTACAAAAGTTTTGCAAGTTTTACAGTCAAGAGATCCACTGATGAGTTCAGTTTGGTGTTTCTTGAGTGAGTGAGAAGAATTAGTGTGGGCACTTCATCAAAGTCTCCAGAAGGGCTGTTGTGCTCAATCTTTGCAGTTCTGTCCTTTGTTAGGATTGATGTAATTAGGAGGAGAATATGGACATAATCAATATTGTAAACAGTTTTATAGGAGACCAACTGGCTACAAAAATCCTTCGACTGCTAGACTTCTTGGAAGTATGGTCAGCCAATGATAAGTTCATTGGAAGTGAAAGTGGGATAAGTTCTTGTATGTAGGTAATCATGTGTAGCAAGATCCGGCTAGTAGTATGCAGACCTAAAAGTATGCATAGTCATATGATTTTGTTTTCAATTCAATTGATATTTGCCCCATGTTCGCACTCCGAGGGGGTGTTAGGAATTAGTGTTCAGCTGGGTGTTTAGATTGGCATTAGTAGTATGATTAATAAAATAGAGTAATGTATGTTAATATTAAGTTGTTGAGAAACAACTTAATATTATATTATAGTGAGTGTTTGTTTGTATTATGAGTTGTTTTAACAACTGACATATTTAGGAGTTTGCTTATTTGTTAGTCACTTTATTATCTATGTAATGGAGTTGTTACAGGAGGTTTCCTATAAGATAGGATATACAAGTACTATATATATGTAATTTGTTTTGAACGAAAGAAATATAGAAGTATAATATTATGTGTGTAAAATTTGCTCTGAATTTCTCACAAGACAAGTTCAACAAGGCTTCATTATGGTAGTCATCAAAATCAACTAGATTTCCAACAGCTCTAATTTTTGTTTTGAGGATTATTTTATCACAGTATGTATACTTGGCAATGATGAATATTTTGTGACCCGAGATGTTATAATTCTGACTGGTTAACTTTTGGGCTTGAAACAAAAACAAAATTTGGATATTAGCCATTGCTAAGGTTTCAACCTAGGGTTTACAAGAAAAATTTCCAGACTTGGATAGAATTCTAAATGATCCAGAAGGATTCAGGTTTGGAAACAGCTTGGAGGAACTAGCAATACAAAACTGCCAGTCTGATGAAAGGTAAATGTGTGAGAGGTTGAACCAGCCTGTCTGACTTTGTCTCTTTATTTCAGGGCAAGAAGACCTTTCAATGCATGGTTAGTGACTTCTGACACCTAAATGAATACATGGATGGGGCAAATTAGAGCATGGGAGGCATTTTTAGTGTTGAAGCAACTAGAAGAAGAATTCCAACTGAAAAGTGATGTACCAGATTTGACAGTAAGGAGACTAAATTAGCAACAAAAATCTTTTGGGGAAAAAATCAGCAAACCAAAAGTTCAAGATTTTTTGAAAAAATCGGGAAAAAATCAGGAAAAAATCGGATTTAAAAAAAAATGTAAAAAATTGTAGAATAAGAGACAGAGACTGTTTTTTTTAATTGAAAGGCATTTCCATAGCAATAGAGTTATAGAGAGCAAATAAAATAGAGAGTTTAACTAATGAATCATAGAAAATAGATTTTGTTGTTTATATTCATATCGCTGATTACATTGCATTCCACATCTTTCAAAGCATTAGTTCACAATGCATAACTGATAGATGACAAAATTTCAAGTACAATATAGTTTGTACAAAGTCAACCTATAAACTGAGTACAAAGTTTCAAAAAATCAAAAGTAGCCAATGACTCTTGCTAGTTGCTACTATAAATAGAGCTATGCTAGAGGGATGCAGGTCCTGATGATGAAGCTCCTAGGGCTTTGCCTCTCCTAAGTCGTTCAGTCAAATGAGTATCAAAGTTGAACTCCGCTAGGATCTCAAAATCCTCAACCTCGAGAAATTCATCACCAGAAATCCACTCATTGTCTGGATCAAAAATTGCCTCAAAGAAATGTGGTCTCATGGTGATGGACTGCCATGACAATCAATAGCAACCACATTTCTTTGAGGCAATTTTTCAACCAGTTCACTGCCTTGTCTATGCTACCACATTTTTCGTACATGTCTACCAAAGCATTTTATCAAACAGTTCACTGCCTTGCTGCTATGGCTAAAAGCCTAAAACAAGTGCTTTCAAACAAGCTATGTATGCTTTGGAAAAATCTATCAAAGCATAATAGTAAACAACAAAGCTATGGTCTCGTGGATTTTTTTTCCCGCGAAAATCAGCATGATTTTATTCACATTATTTTGCAGGTTTTAAACGCATTTTTTTGGCAATTTTGCAGTTTGAAATGGGAAAAAATCATTAACCAAAAGGTCAAAGGTTTTTTCAAAAAATCGGGGAAAAAATCGTCCAGCCTGCAGATTTTTTAAAAATCAGGATTAATTGGGTTTTTTTCCAGATTTCTGTTACTATGAGAAGGACAATTAAAAGTTGTATCTCTTATCTTTGTACTTGTTTGTTCTAAGCAATTATAATCAGGTCGATGGGAATTGCCGCTACCAATTAGTTTTTCCTTATACTGTGGTTTTCCACGATAAAACTTTTTTTGTTGTGTTGAAAAAGTTCTTTACTTTCAGTTCCAAACAACATTTCAGACCTCTAATTAGCTGTCATTTGGGAAATTCAAGTAGCACAGTAATATAGGCATGTAGTTTGCATATTTCTACTATAAAATAGAAAAATTACAGGTCACTAACACTGAAAATAATGTAATGCAGGCTTTTCCACAAAATTTTGCAAAAACTATATGTTTATCATTTCAGGACATACCTTCCTGCACTGTTTCCGTACAGCCTGCTGTTCTGATATTTTTCTGATTTCCTTTGCCTAATAGCCCTTGAACACCTTCAACAGGGTCAGTCCTTAATGACAGTTTTTCCCTTTAGTTGGCCCATGCAATTGTCAATTGTGTTGGAATATATGATGGTCTCAAAGTTTGTCCCTTCAACAACCAGGGATTTCTTCTCCAAATGGATTGGTTTAACCTCCTAGTGCTTCCTTGCTTTGATGCCAAATGTTAGAAGAAGGAATTCATGGAGTTTGAGAGGATGCATGGTACATACTTAAATGTGTGTATGCTTGTTTTTAATATTTTAAGGGGAAGTTAAACTGGTGGTTGTAACTCACATTGTGTAAGTTTCCTTTTAGACATAACTAATGTGTTATTATGACATCATTAACACAAGCAGTAAACGCCTTTGCATACGAAGGATAGTCTAACATTATTTTATATCTACTAGAATGCAAAATGCTTTAAAACATTAATTAATACACAATTGAAAGTGGTTTTTTGGGCATATAATGATGATTCTTTTGACTGCAATAATGTCCTTTTCTCTCATCTGGCCATTTGGTATATTCCAAGAATGCATTCAATTAAAAGAGTCATCTGCTAATATCCCTATTTGCAAGTACTTGTACTGCTGCTATCTTTGTAAATCATATGGGATAAAATATAATGGGCAGAATGACCTACAAAGTGACATTAAGAATAAAAAATTAATAGTTAAGGGAAATATCATGCTATGATATAAGGGGATAACAAAGAAGATCCTCCTCCGTTTTTTTTTGCCTAATCTTTCTTAAACAAGCATAATTAATTCAAACATTCTTTCTTTGAATTTGTTGTAGACAACTCGAATTTTTGCTCCCTGGGAAAGGTGTAAAGATGGTAAGCTAGAAATATCATGGCATGAAATTGCTCGTCCACAAGTCCATGGTCATGATATAAACTGTATGGCTATTATAAAAGGAGAAGGAAACCATCGTTATGTTAGTGGAGCGGATGAAAAAGTTGGAAGGGTCTTTGAGGCCCCACTATCATTTCTACAGACTTTGCAGCACACAGCCTGGGGACATTTGGGAAAGCAAGATGTTAACAATGAAGACATCCAAATTTTGGGTGCCAACATGTCTGCCCTTGGGTTATCTCAAAGGCCTATCTATGTTCATGGTAATTTTGCTGATCTCGCCTCTCTCTCTTATTTAATCAATTTCTAAAAATGTTACACTGGCCAAGTTTGCATCTTTATATGTGTGATCTCTTGATATTTACTCGTGGTATATGACAGTGGCTAACTTCTTGTGTATTTTCTCCATTGAATGTATTTTCTTTCCCCTTTTCATATTCTTATTGTATAGTGTGGAGTTGAGCTTTTCTTTAATTGCACAGAATTGAAAAATGTAAACCTAGAATTAATTTAAATTTATTTCTAGCTGTTCAATTAGAAGAAAAAAAAGGAAACTTTGTTGGAACTAATTCATGAGGCAATGTCTTTGGCATCCATGGATTTAGATGGCCACATATTCTAATGTTCATTGTGTTAAGCCTGTGCTTTACGAACAGTATTTTACTGAATGTAGGACCTTTGAAGAATCTATACTTGACTTCTATGAATAGTTATTTCAGTGTTCTTTCATAACTGTTCTTTTTCATTCTAAATGGTGCATAACGAATATGGATCTGATTAGACCTTTCCAGAGGACATTTGACATATAAGACGAACCTTGAAACCCGATCTGTGATTTTTTTTGCAGTGGAGGTGTCATGATAATCAATCACTACAAAAAGAAATTTTGTATTTTTGGGAATTGTTTGAACATCATACTCTATTGTATCAGTAAATAGCTAAAGAGGATACATATTCAGATTGAAATCTGCTGCAAAATAGCAGAGTCAGTTCTATTACATTATATCCTATGTTACCGGTTCACTGCAGGTAAGCCCCGGGTCCCGGTTTGGTCCGACCTAGGTTCGGGGTCCTGGTCTAGTCCCCTGTGGGTTTGGACAAGGTCTGGCCCACAAACTGTGGGTCCGGCCCTGCCGAACCCAGGCTGACCCAAGGCATCTTTGGACATTTCAACACTTTTTTTTAACTTTTTTAATTTTTTTTTTACTTTTCTTAACTTTAAAAAGTCCAATTTGCCCCCTAACCCTAAAATGATGTTCGCCATGAAGGTTTGTGTGGCTTTGAAGGTCTTAATTTGGGTCTTATTGTGAATGAAAAATGATGTAGCCCTTGAAGGTTTGTGTGGTGTTGTCCCCCAGGCCCCCATGAGGGGCGCTGCCCCTCAACCCTGTTGGGGGTGTTGCCCTCAAACCCCCACGAGGAGCGCTGCCCCTTGACCCCGTTGGGGCCATTGTCCCCAAACTCCCATTGAAATCATTTGATTTGCCATGTACTCTGCAAGTCCAAGTTTCCAAGATTGCCTACAAGTCTTCATCTATAATATTGTCATCCAATTGGGCAATCTTCCCTAATGTTTACCTGCAAGGAGAAATGCAGCAATGTAGTTAATTTTAATATATAATATATATCATGACATTCAAGTTTGACTAATTGACATTCTAATGTTTTTTTATTTTTATAGTGGTTTTGTTTATTATACAATATACGATGTTATGTGTGGTATTTTGAACTTAATTACTGTTGTAAATATGTATATATTTTTTATTTTTGTAGTTTTTGTATGGATGAACCCAAAACAAACCCAACCCCAATTTTTTTTTTTTTTTTGGACAGAATCCGTGAACTGAACCCTCGAACCCAAACCAGTAACTTAGATTATATCGAATGGAGGACCATGACTGGGAAGATGAGCACCTTAATTGGAGATTCTCTCTCAGTTGATCTGATAAAGCAACAAGCCTGAAATTTTAAATTTTTAGGTCTGTTTTTTACTTTAACATAAAAAGTAGAAATTTAAGGGTTTAATTTTGTATGAACTTAAGTTTTGAATGCCACAAACTGTTCCTATGCTAAATCTGTGAGGTGAGATTAATAGATTCAATTTAAAAGTGTTTGGAATTTCAATTTTTATGCATTGGATTGGCAATCAACTCTCTAAATATGTATAAGTGGGGTATCCTAAGCCATTCTCTGAGAGATATAGCAGGTTAGCAAATTGCATGATTTAACAAATTTGAAGGAAGTTTTTACAGCCCCCTTTCAATAAATTTATGTTTATAGACCATGTTGGGACTCAAATTTGTAATGCCATTTTTTCTTGAGTCCTTTCCCTTCTCTGTGTCTTAACCCTTTTAAACATGCCATTTATAATTGATTTGAGATAGTCTAAGTGGGTTTTCGATGAGTCAAAATGCCTAAGCGTTGCCCTGTGTCATCCCCCATGTGCTAACAGTTGTAAGAAATTAAAAAAAAATCTAAGTTTGGGGTGTTTTTTTGGTGAAAATCCTATGTGTGTGTAGGTTGTTGAAGTTTTAGACTTACTAATGCGGGCATGCCTTTTCAAAGTCTGATTTTCATTTGTATTTGTTGGACTTTTGGATTTGTCCATACCAATACAACATCCTTGTCATCTCCACCTTGCCCTTTGCCCTTGTTAGTATGTTAGACTTCATCTTCCTAGCGTTCCTTTCCCTCAACCTCAACCGTCTAGTTGTTTTCCATTAAAATTTGTCTAGGTATTTCAGACTAGAGTTTTGGACCATCCCTTTCTCAAATACCTTGTTTGGTCCTCCCTCGATTCTTGACTCCTAGCTTATTTTTTTCCTTAAGTGCTTTATCAAAGTCAGAGTTGCAAGCTAACTTCTACCTGAGTACCTTTTCCATGTCATCCTTGACATCTTGATTCCCCGCCCCCAAAAATTTTCTCAGCACATATGTTGGACTTTTGAACTTTCCCTTCTTATCATGCCTTCTTCACCAACTCCGATCCCTTGACTCTCGAACCTTTGGAGCTAGACTTTTGGACTTTCCTCTCCCTGGGTGCTTGTCATATGGTATGCTCGACTCTTGATTCCTGACATTCTAAAGCTTACTACCCTTTCAGGATTACTTGTTTGGACTACCCCCATTCCACATACCTTAATGGTATGAGTTCTTTGTCACCCTTGATCCCCAATGCCCTAACCAAAGGTATGAGGTATGAGGTATCCTCAACCTCTAAAGTTTGGAACTCTCGCGTTTTTCACTCTTTGACATCACCGACCCCTCTTGCACGTACCAAAAGGCCATTTATGATTAGGTTTGATACTTCAATTGTCAAAAAAGGGTTTCTCCTGCCTAGAAAGCATTGTTCATCATTTGGGCACAAATTTGCATGTAGTTATAGTGATAAAGACAAAAATGACAAAAAATGCCTAAAATGGCCCAAAAAGGGTGTACGGATTTGAAAAGATAAAAAATGAAACCGACCTGTATTACATTTAATATGATGGTTAGGGTTTTTTGATCTAATGGTGTTCACACCATCTCCTAGTTGCATTCGTAGTGGATTTCTTAGCTTGACCATACCTTAACAAGTCAAATTTAGAGGCACATTAAATGAAATGATGACTTGTAGATTTCCTCCATGCCTTTTGTGCAGATTTTGATATGTTTGCATGTAGTTTTCACGTAACTTGATACACGAATTGTGATGCGTGGATGGTTCTGTGCAAGAGATCATTAGTTTTCTTCACCTTATCACTATTGTATCAACTTGAGGCTCTCTTGTGCGAGTTGGGTACCAAAACGATGGATCTACATATAATAGTTTGTTGTCAATACAAAGGGTTGGTCACCAAACCAATTTTTGGGTCTGGTAAAGGCTGCAAAGTGGTCTAAGGCATCAAATGCGGCATGTTTGAAGTGTAAACAAAGGGATATGCTTTGTAATAGTGTAGGAAGGATTTTGTAATGTACCTCTTTGTAATAGTATGTCTCAATGGTAGTTTGCCAAGATTCAAGAAAATGTTGTAATCACAGTTATATATTTCCTCTTGCAACATTTGTTGGTATGAATGAAACTAGGGTTTGATGTATGTGTGATTAGATCTAATGCATAGTAAAACTTTTGTAATGGCCATTCCTTTGCTCAAATGCAAATATGGTTTTGCTGATACTTTGCAAGATTTATCTCCTTCCTCATTTTTTCATGACTTTTTTGCCCAGTGGAGTAGGCACCAGTCCACATTGGTGAGGAATCAATCAATCCATCATTTAAATCACTTCCATTTTGGTTTGTTGTAGGCATAGATTAAGTTTAGATTAGGTTTTATTTATGTTGTTAACGATTCAATAATAAACTAGGGAAGTATTTTAAGCAAACTAAAACTATTAAGTCATTAGAGAACCATTTCTTGTATGTATGCACCTTGTCACTACATAAAAATGATAAATGAAACTATTTGGGGATTATAATGAATCTTATATTTGTAAATGCATGTGCAAGGTGTGCTATTAGCTATATGTCAAACAAGGTGCCACACACCTTCTCATAATGTAGGCCCTTGTATTTTTTGGAGCTTCATTAATTTTTTTTCACTATTTCTTGCCAATATGGTGAGCAAACAACATTGAAAGACAACCCATTTGGATAAATATATCTTGGTATGTGTTGATAACAATGTCTCGAGCCTCATTTTGAAATATCATTTCCAAATGTCCTTTTGGTCTCTTATTTTTAGTGGGTTGTTCTTTAAGAGAGGCAAAAAATGGGTGGCTCTCTACCACAACATTGGGATTAGATGGGGGCATAGGGGGCTTCATTCCTTTTGATCTTCTCTTTGCTAAATGACGATTTTCTTTATGGCTTGCTACTTCATCTGTTTTCTCTTGCTCATTAATATATGCTACCACTTGCTCCCATGGCATAAGTACACCATTCTTTCTAGGGCAAGCTTTGATGCCAAGTCTGAGAATTCCACACAAATAGGCTTTCACTTGACTATAGGAACTTAAATGCCTGACATCACACCTGCTGCAAATCCAAATATAACCCCCAACACTTGGAGCCAACTATATCATATTAACATATTAATGTCCCCATTTTTGGTCACTTCAGCATTGTAGTTAGCTTTGGCTTTCTCGGTGACTGTTAGTCATGCCAGAGGGGATGTTTGATGTTGGCGATGAGCTCAGATGGTCTAGAGGCATAGTTCCATGGAGTTTCCTATGATGCCTCCTGTGACTGGGGACAAGGGGTCTAAGTTTGGGGACCCGGCAGGGGGCGGTGGGGGGCTGCTAATATACATATGGTACTTGAATAACTAGTTATAAAAAGATGTTTAAGAATAACATTTCAAATTAAACTTTGGAAAATTAGTAAAATTGCAAATACTAACATTTTAAACAATTGAATACTATTACTAAACGACTAAAAGTATATAAAATATTAAAATTTGCAAATGAAATTGTCGAATTTGAGATTTCTATTATATGAATATCGAAAATATGACATGTCACATCATAATATCATATCATAAAGATGATTACAATGAGTAGAATGATACATTGATATCAAAATAAGTACAAAATGCAAAACTGTAGTGAAGGGAGGCCTCTAATCATCCCCAAACTTACTCTTTCACTCACTCTTCTCACTGGTTTTCCTCTTCTTCACCTAGCTGTTGCAAAACATCAAATGGCATATGCGAGCAAAAAAATGAAGAATGAGAGTGTTTTGTTTAGCTTATGAATTTTAGAAGGGTCCCACAAGCCTTTAGGGTTCGGCCCAAGGCTTACATTCCAAGAAAATTGAAAGAAATTTTTTAAAAAATTGCTTTTTTGGACATCCCACCGCAGGGGACGCCTGGGTGTCTCCGAGACGCTTGAGGGACGGCTAGAAGTCCCCGAGACGTCTCGGGGACGTCCAGGAGTCCCCGCCGTTTCCTCGGAGTTTCCCAAGTCCCTGGCGGTGGGGGGACGGCGGGGGGTTTCTCAACCGTCCCCAAGTCTCCGAAACGTCCGGGACGGGGGGACGGCTGAAATTTGGGGACGGGCCCCGTGAACAATCGCCTAGAGGACACTTCTACCACTTTCGAAGTGAATTCCAGCTTTTAGTGTGTTTTCCAAGATTCTTGGAGAGAGTGTATATTTATAATTTCACCCGGTCAAGCCCAATTTTCATTATTCATCATCGGTATCACTCCAATGCGGTCAGCTTTTTATTTCGATGCTTTTCGACAGTTTCCACAACTTGGGTGTATTTGTGGCTTAATTTTATTATTTTTATTAAGGTTGCTGATTTTATTAAAATAATTTAATGGGCACCTTATTATAATAGCTTGTTGGAATGAGAATTGAAAGTTTTAAATGTTGGATGCTAATAAAGTGACTTTAAGCATCGAGTATGTTGAAATAATAAAATAAATCACTTTTTGGAGTAATAAGGCTTATTTAATTTATAAAGTGATTTTATATTATATTTTCCAAAAAGCTTCCGAAAATGTTATAAAACGAGTTGTGGAGAGCTCTTTGGGAATTATGTAGATTATTACATTTTCTTTGGTGAAAACCCTTGTGGTTTGGGAATTGAACTTAGTTCATCTCAGCCTCTTGGAGGACGGAAACCCTCTTGGAGAAGATCAGTTTTGGTGGTGAGACTATCCACCCTAGCTGGTGTAGGCAGAGTCACATAGATTTCACGTTTGGATTCATCTTTTGGAGATTTTTGAAAATTTCCAAGTCTTGTTCCAAGGCAAATTTCAAGGTTATATATTTTGAGTTACCTGCAGAAGAAGAACGAAGGTGATATTTATTTTATATTAGCTGCAATCATTACAGCTTATTCATTCCTAAATGATAGCACCAACCGTACCATTTTTTGTATAAAGCCATGTTTAATTTTAAAGCAGCATATGAACGTTTATGAGCCATGCCATTATTCATGGACTTGTACCATATAATTATGGAGCTGTACCATTAAGTGAGGAAGCCGTACTCATTCTAAGCAGGGGCGATAATAATTTAGAAACCATCAGCTATTAAAATATGCCTCTAAGCTTGTGGGAAGTCAGCATGGGATTTTTGGAAGGGGCTGCTGTACAAATGTGATGGGCTGCACTCCTTGAATTAAATCAGACTCTAGAAAATAGCTGCAGCCTTGGGAAAATAGTGTCATTCCACTCTAGGAAGGTCAAACAAGGAGTGACGTGGCATTGGGGAGACATTAGGAGTGGTCAAAGTAATGTTTGAAGTCTTTTGAAGGAGCTGCACAACATTATTGGGTGCCATTACTTGATAAGGGAGTCGATGGAAATATTGGAGCTGGCATTTACTATAACAATTTTGCTGTACAAGTAGTGGGAATGAGGAGCTGATATAGGAGCTCAGACTGACTAGGTCTGCAAATTTCGTTAGATGATTTCTGAATGCTAAGTTGCCATTAAATTCAAATTCCAGAGTTTCCTGTGTATTGTAAGTTATAACAGCAATATCAATACTTGGAGAGAAATTATCTGTGCCTGTTTTGAGCTTCAACATTTTTATATTATTATTTATATTTATAATTGGGAAGCTATTGTTCTGAAAACTATTCTACAACTCTTTCGAAAACAGGTGGAAATCTTTTTAGAACAGACTGTTGTCAAACTATTTGATGAAATGCCTGAGTTGTATAGCTTGTGAAAATTGCAAATTCTTGTGAAACATTGGTAAGGGATTTTACAACATACTTCCAAAAAGAACTTGGATCTATTTTGAATTTAGGTCGTCTTGTGGAGCTAGAACTATCTTCCACTATAATTCTTGTGATGACAAATTTTATAAATAACCCATTCAAAACAAAAAAAATAAAAAATAGATGTATAAAACTTGGCTCTTTAAAATTTTAAGCACAGTGATACATTCATAGAAAAATGAAAGAAAAGCAAAGCACAAGAGTTTGTTTCATGTTTGTAAAACAAAAATGTAGGAGAAAAAAAGAAAAAAGAAAAAAACCTCATTAAAAAGAAAAATCTATGATCTTCTTGGCAGTTAATGGACACTCAAATATGCATAGGAATAGCAATGCAATTGTTGTGGAACTTTCAATGATCAATCTTCAACTCTCTCTGTTTGCGCCTTGTTAGAATCTATAGGGGAACCAGACTAGACTGTTGATTTGGCTGGTCACTAGGTGAATTTGGCCGGTCACAAAGCAAATCCAACAACCTAGAAAGAAAGCTATGGCTCATACTCTAGAGTTGGCTACACTTGATTTCACAAAGTATTTTGTTCTTGAATGTGATATTTTTGGATAGGGCCTTGGATCTGTTCTATCGCAAGATGACCACCCTATTGGCTTCGCAAGCAAGATGTTTTCTAGTCAAGGTTTAGCCAAATCAACTTTTGAAAAAGAAATGTTGGCTATCCTTCATGCAAGTAAGAAATGGAGATAGAACTTGCTTAGACACTATGTAAAGGTCAAAATAGACCATGCCATTTTAAATCATTTCTTGAAGTAGCATGTTTCTTCTAAAGAACAAGAAGAGTGGACTAAAAAGATGCAAGGGAATGATTTCAAAACACAAGGCAAGGAGAAGATTATCACAGATGCATTTTCATGATAACAGGAGGAACCAATCAATCTCTATGCAGCTACATTCCTTCAGCCCATCTTGATTGACTAGGCTTGAATAGAATTGCAATTTGATCCTTCCACAATATAAAATCCTTGTCAATCAAAAAAATCAAGAGCTCTTCAATACTGCACTTGAACAACACCTTCACATGGAAAAAAAACAACATAGAATGCAAGGAAAACATAAAAAAAAAGTGAATGATTTGCAGCAATATGTTGATCCCTTGAATCCACAAGGCACTAAAGGTGTGCAAGAGATTTCAACCTAAGAAGGGGGTTTCAAATACTTTCTTGACTAACCTGTGGTATAATGAAGAGTGCAAGGCTGCAAAAAGATCCCTCAAAGAGAACAAGTCAAACAAAGAAAGCAAGAAAAATATGAGAAATTGATCAAATCTAAAAAAAAAGCTATGCGATCTCAAGAAGGAAAGATTAATATCTTTGGGTAAACACAACCCCAAGGGCTTTTGGAGAGAGCTTCAACAAAAGAGAAAACAAATAGAAAATACATTGGCTAGAATATACGAAGCTCCTCTATGAATGGGCACAAGAGAAAGGTAACACTCCCATAATTAGCACATCAACCGAGCTCTTCTCAGTGGAAGATATCAAACAAGGTATACAAAATATAGCAGGTGTTAAAGCGTAAGACATTGATGGGCTGCAATTTGAATTTTTAAAGGGTGAGTTGAGCTCCTTGCTCCACACATCAAAAGAATTTTTAACAACATCACACATCCCTCTATACAAAAGTGGAGATATCAATAATCTTTCTAACTATTGTACTATTATGGTCAATGCTCTTCTTGGAAAACTTTATGAGAGCATGATAGAACACTTAAATCAATAGTTGGGCAAAAAAAGAGAGAAAAAGAGCAAAAAGTTAGGCAGGTTTTAGACCAAGGTTCTCTACCATTGATCACTGCATTGCTCTTAGACACTAAATTGAAAATTTTTGGGACACCCAAGTAGGGGAAGCTTTTGTTGCTTTGTTGATTTTAATAAAATCCTTTGATACAATACCTAGGAACAAACTTTGGAACAAGATGGAAGAACTTGAGATTCCACATGAGTATAGAGCAGTAGTGCATAAGCTTTATGAGTACGTTAGAGCTAAAATCAAAATGAGAGAGGGTATGTCTAAATGCTTTGGTAGTGACATCGAAGTCAAATAGGGATGTCCTTTTGCTGGATATTCTATCATTTACCCGTATGGTTTATTTTGTTTGTTATTATTTGTTTTAGTTTGTTATAGGTTGTTAGTCTATTTAGATACTATTGGTTATTTTGTTAGTAATTTGTTGAACCTATGAATACACAGTTCATCTTTTATTTCATGTATAAATTCTCCTCTTATAATACAATTTGGTATGTAGTCTATTCCATTATAATCACTAATATGGTATCAGAGCAATCGGATTATGCCCGTGCCTATGTTTCTTTTTAATTACAATTTTCTTGAGCATCTCCTACCAGTTAGTCGTTCAACTAGGCACCGTATTTCTTGCTAAGAATAATGAAAGCAGTAGTATGCGCCGCATAGTGTGATCTGAGGTAGATTTGGTCGGGATTATCATGTCTTCACTACACTCGCGCCCTCTATCACATTGCTATAGCTTGTGACAATTGCAAAATTTGTAGAGGCGTATAGAAGAATGGGGCAATCTTCCTTGACAGATCTGTGTCAATAGATTCTATACCCTTGATTGACACCTTTGTGTCTACATGGCAAGTTGAAAGGCTCACATGTTAGATTTGTGTAGAGGTCACGACATTTTGTGTTGGTGCTAAAACTTTTTGTTGAGGTGGTGTTGAAACCCCCATTTGAGGCATTTGAATCCTTTGTTGGAAGGCATGACTTGTGCATGATAAACTTGCAACATGCGTATGGCATAATCTCCTTGTTCCTGTCGTGATCTCTTCTGATTGTGTGGTTATCTCCATGTTATGTCGTTTCTCATGTTGAACCCATCAAGGCATAGAGAGGTAGGCCGATAGCTGCCATATAGGAGGTCACAACCCTTTGTTTTTAGCAGTTGCTCCATGTTTATTGGCAGTCAATCCAAATAACCATCTTTGAAGGTCTTTGTAGGCATGAAAAATCATATTCGTATGATTTCATGCAAAGTACTTGCTCATGGATAGAGCAGGACAAGATAAAAGACTGGCAAGGCATCTTAGACCTACAAGCCTCAAAATCTTGTGATTTCATTGCTACCGTGTAGCTATTTTGGGGTGACATTTGCCTTTTGCATGGCGTGCATGTGACGAGCTTGGACCTGCTATGAAGGAGCCCTTGCAGGCGGCATGGAGGAAAGAATGAAGGGCCATATAGATCGTCTTCTTTGCTCTTGAGACATGCACAGTTTGTTGGTTAACAGGGTTATCTTATCCACTGTGCAAGCGCAACAATTGAGTTGGAATCAGACATAGTTGCTTTTGGGCGTGAACATCCATAATCTTTGGGCATAAAATCTTGGCAAATGATAGTTTCCCTATTCCTCAAACAAAGAGTGGCAGCAGTAACCAATTGGAGTACCAAAAGCGTTGTGACAAGGAGTCCAATTTGGATGATGAAGAAAAGGGTCTCCTTAGAAGATCATGAGGTTGGATGCTGATTGATGTCATAGACAAACCCTATAACCCACTTCCAACATGCTGATTTTCTTGCAGATAATCATCAAGTAATTTTATTTTCCCTCAATCATAATTTACCATTCAAACCCAGTTTATGAGATCTTATTCCTAGGTATGATAAGTTTTTTTCTTGAAGCCATTTAGAGGGATATTTTTATCAACTCAGCTATATTCTTATGGTGTTATTTTTATTCTTACTGATGAGCACACGATTATAGTGGGGGGGAGGGTTGAATCAATATAACAACAATCTTTTCAATTTAAAACTTAATCAACCACAATAATAACAACCATGCAAGATCTAACAATTATGTAACTGCTGTACCCAAACAAATTTTTTTTTTTTTTTTGCTTCATCAAGGCATTTTGCATAAAAGAGTCTAAACCTTGCTAAAATGATGTCAAATACAGTTTTTGGGCAATATCAAGCATGGAGTTTGGTCAAGTTGTGTCAGTCAAAAGCAGTATCTATTGATCAGACTTGAATCGGGGACTCAGAACGAGGCATTTCTCGATGGAGGAGCATTGCACGGCGATGATTATACCTTTGCATGGTCATTTCAGTGGCCAAGACGAAGATTTCAGTGATTAATTTATGAGGATTTCTTAGGCAAAAGCAAAACTACGCCCCTGTAGCTCAAGGGCGCCCTTCTCTTTGGAGGCCCATTTTTTGTGGCATGTGCTCATAAACGCAGTCAATCTCTTCAGAATTAGTCTAGTTATCCGTCAAGCTATCCTACGAGGTTATCCGAGGTCTATAACTCTGGTAATTGACGTCAAAAGTTGAGGTTCAAGAGATTGAAGATTGCAAAAGCTTGTCAATTTTCAACGTTGGTGCCCTTGTAGCTCAGGGGCACCTTTCTTAAGGAGGGGCTAGTTGCTCGCATTCCTGCCTGCTGTTGCATTTAATTTCTTCACAACTAGTCTGGCTATCTGACGAGCTATCAAATACAGACATCCGAGACTCAGAGCTCCGACAATCAGGGTTAGAAGATGAGGTTACGAGGAGACTTCACATCACAAAAATTTCTCAAATGGTAAAATTGTGCCCCTGTAGCTCAGGGGCGCCTTCCAAGATGACCCTTGAGATGAATGAGATTGCAGATAAGGTCTTCCTGACATCTATGCTACTCTAGTCCGGTTCCACAACGCACCAATCAGCCTGTCAATCCGACATTCTGAGCGATCGTGGCAGAGATTCTACTAGGCACGTAAATCAGCGGGTGGAGAAACATGAAACATACATTGTAGCCTCTATAGGCCAGGGGTGCCCAACCTTTAGGCCTGTCAGATGGGGTTATTAGCTCTCAAAGTCTTCACGGGACTTGTGCGTAATTACTCCAGCTATCCAACGAGCCCAGCTATCAACCTCTAGGATTTGGAAAACGTTTGTACGTGCGAGATCTTTGCAAAATACTGAAAAACGAAGACAACTTGGAAAATGGCCAAGTTTGGTCGTATATTCCATCTTGGGAAAAGCGCCCTTCTTTTTGAGGTCTTAGAAGCAGTTTTCTCACTTCGTCATCTCCAGAGACATCTCTTGTAGGTCCTTCTAGCTACACGTTGAGACAAACGGTGCGTGAATCAGGTCACCCCAGCTCCCGATATCAGGGGTCAAAGAAGGGCATTTGATTGAGAGTTGTACTTCTGTCAAAATGGTGTTTGAGCCTTTTCAGGCCAAGGGGCGCCCTTGCTTTTGGGGTCCTTAAAACAACTTTCAGGTGCCTTACGTATATTCGTTGGATGCAAAATACTCCTAGTCACGCAGTGAGCCTATCATCCAGTCAACAGGGTTCATCGTTAGTAGCCGTTTAAAGCATTAGATGGCAGTATGGAGAAATGGCCAAGTCCGCTGTCGTAAAGTCAATTTAATCAAAGGCGCCTAATTTTTTGAGGTGTTAAACGTTGATTTTAGCAATGATGACTCCCAGCAGACATTTCTTCCTTGCTCTGCAAGCTTCGCAATGAATACACCTACTCAGTCTCAACATCATCTAGTCACCCAAAAATCAGTGTTGAATATGGTCAGTTGTAACTTTGTAGTCAGCTACAAAGTAGGAAGTTAGTAAAAAGTGTAATATCTTGAGCAAATGGACGCCTATGAGGACAAATGAGGACTTTTCGAAATCAGTGAAGTTTGTCGGATGAATCCAAGAGCTTCATGTGCTTTGTCAACTGATTAAAATAATATTAAATATTTATTTTGCATATTTTAAGCATTAAATGGTGATTTTCTAAAATTGGCGCCTTTTTGTGCTGGATTTTCAAATTGCATGACTAATGTTTTTATTATTATTTTATTCTGGACTTCAAGTCAGTCTCAGTTCGAACTGGAGAGGTCCAATCAGAAGCATTCTATTTTAGTCGAGGGTTTTAAATCTTGCAGTTAGCATTATGGTACGAATTTACTCTATTTAAGCATGGCGCCAGTCATTAATTCACTCATCCAACTCAGAGAAATTTGTATTTCTTCAAGGCAAAGGTGATTTTCTTCACAGGTTGGGCTATTTTATCAATTTTCAGTGGTGATTTCATCAAACAATTCCTTTAGCAGGTGCAAGTTCACAGTTTATCAGCAAGTTTGAGAAACAAGGGGCGATTTTGACAAAGAAAGACACTCAAAAAATGTCTTTTCTCCTCTCAGATTCTCCAAATTCTCTCAGATTTCAATTCACATGTTCTTGAAATTGGCAAATTTTGGCAAATTTGATCATCTGGATCGATTCTATATAGCCTCCTCGAGTTAAATTCATGTGCTTGAATTTTCAGGAATTTTTAACTCCAGAGCATCAGTTTTCGAGTTTCTAATTTTCTCAATTGAAAATTCCTTGCATGATCGAGTAGAAGTTAGATTTTCGCATTTCTGACGTTCTGGGTTGTCTTAGAATATTTTTCTGGACAAAACCTATATCTCAGATTTTTCGCCGAAAATAACCCTTCACGAGGCTATTTTTAGCCTCACATGGCTATTTTTAGCTTTCCATAAATCTTGTCAGAACATAGTCAAGTTCACAGTCAACGGGTGAGTTTTTCAAAATGCAGTACACTTAGCTCGAATACAGGACTAAATCAGTCCTTACTCATGACTTCACTAGGACAGTCGAGACAAATCTTCACAAGGTGCTGCCAGAGGCAGTCTTAGATCCAGTCAAGATCAGAGATTCAATTATTCAGAACATTCAGCAATCCGGGTTACTTGAGGCCGCTTCCATACCTATCTCCGCTCATTGTGTTGAGTTCGTGATGTCTTGTATTAAGCATTACAACTCTACTACTCGTGAGATAGTGTCAGTAGATGGACGAGTCATTTGTAGTCTCAAACCTCTGGATGTCGAGAGAAGTTTTGGTATCTCAACAGCCAAATAGTCTAGTTATTTCTATGGAGCAGTGTGAGCATGCATTCAACGCTGATGTAGACAAGTGCCAAAGCAAGATGGCAGAATGATGGTTAAAGCAAGCGAAGAACAAATTGCCAAACAATGTGGGTCGTGGTGAGTACAAGGATGAATACGCGATTCTAATCACACTCTTGAATCGTGTCTCAGGTCATTCACATGCAAATGTTTTCCAGCCCTGGATGTATTACAACATTGGTCGCATCATATCTGGGCAGGAGCATTATGACTGGGCATCCTTCATCAGCGATGTTTTGCACAAGCAAATCATCGGTTTCCTAGTTGCCCACGAGTTTCACATGTGTTCTTACCTCGTGTACTTGATTGCCTATAAGGGTCAGTTCCGAGGGTTAAACACCGTTGGCATTCTCAGTGTTCAAAAAGTCTATCACTATTATGATCAACTTGAGTTCACTAAGGCTGAACGTCACTTCAAGCGTGTTCACGAGGCTTTCCTGACTTATACAGTGAGAAATTTGGACCGGGAGTTGCACATTCGTATCTCAACAGTTGCTAGAGCAGCGATGGATGGTTGGGCAAACTGGTTCATTTAGTTCCCAACATACACCTATATCCAAGTATATGGATTTACAGGAAATCCAGCCATGCTTCCACGCTATCCTTCGGATAGAACAGTCTTTATGGAGTTCCTGAGGCTGTTACATGATGTTCATCGTCATTTGCGTTGCAAACATAAACCAGCTACCAATTTTTCCTTTCATTTTGGAATATATTGGTGCAAGACGACAGTTGATGCCAAGGTTGCAGGACAGGAGTTAGAGAGGTATCATCTCAAGTATCTTGTTGAGGTACGTGCCTATGATCCTTGGGGTCATTTCACAACACGCCTTGGTGGTCGCGCATATCATAAGCTTTCTATGGAAGACTATTGGGCAAATTGTGTGGACGACTTCGGGGTCCGCGGACGTAGCTACGACCGCTTCTCTCTCACAAATTTTTGTATTCTTGGCAGAAGATGTGGGAGGTTTATCAGATGATGAGGGAGAAGTCCTTCCTCAAATTTTCAGAGAGCAGGTTGACACACAACCACTGCCAGTAGTTGATTGGTACACCAAGGAGTACGCAACAGTAAAGGAGAGGTCAAGTAGAGTTATTCAAAACAGTATACTTTACCTCGACAGCAAGAAGACTAGGAGGGTAAAGTGTGCCTAGAACAGAGCCGCCAGTGGTGGATCCTTCGCTACCTTCCTTGTCAAAACCCAAGCAGAAGAAGAGGAGTAATCCTCCCAAGAAAAGTCAAGTGCCAAACAGTTCAAAAGGTAAGACGATTGCCATTGATACGCACATGGAGGTTGTCAGACATCCTATCACAGAGCTAGTTCAGAGGCCAGTTCAGAGTCCGCCACTGCATGAGGTTCAGCCTCAAGTTCCTACACCAGTTCCGGAGTAGTCACCAGTCCCGATTCATATCGAATTGGATTTAGACTCCCCATCTCGCAGCAGTTCCTCTACATATTCCCTCTCATCAGAGCCTCCTGTTGCTAGTACAAATCCTTCCAGTAGCATTAGCCGAGACCAGTCTTGGATTGAAACTCAACTGGGAAGGCAGAGGAGGCAGCCATCCTATGTCCTTAATCATTCAGACTTTGATCAGGTTTACCAAGATGTGCCAGACAAGAGGATCAAGAACATGGTCCACGTGGAGAGGAATACTGATATGGAGGTCATCATTGAGACTGCTATACCTCCACAAGGGAAGAATTTGGAAGAGTTGGAATCTCAGGACTTCGAGGTTATCACAGTCAACCTTGGTCGTAGCACACGCTAGACTCAGGTTGATCTCCTACAAGTTGCTACAGATAGCGTCAGGGATAGAATGCTAAAGGACAGAGAAGACAAGGCAGCCCTCAAGGCTGAAATCAGACAGCTTCGTTAGTACATTTCTAGCCTTGTACACAGGTTAGATGTTACCGCCACACTCCCATCGATGCTTGAGCCTCCAGCAGAACAGGGCCAGCTTAATCACTTGGTTGCATACGGAAAGCGTTTGGAAAAATGGGAGGAGTTCGTTGCTAGAGGTCGTTCCATGCTTACAGAGCTATATCAGTTGCGGTACAATGCACAAGAGCTCTGTCTACGTCTCCAGGATGAGGAGCGAGATATGGCGATTAGTAGACCCCAGGATGAGATTATGATTGCTCACCTGAGTGTGGCATATGAATCAGTCACAGATGCAGAGGATAAAGAGGCTATGTATTCTTGGAAAACACAGCTGGTTTTCAAGGAAAAGATAGAGGAAACTATGGCATCAGAGTTGGCTGAGAGTAGAGAGCACATTACTAGTGCACTCCAGTTTGTGAGGACTTTAGTATCTCGCTTACCGTGTCGATATCAGATTGAGGGTGGTGCATATGTTGAGCTTACTGATGTTCAGTCAGAGCTCCAAGCACTCATTCATACTATTTTCAATGGGGAGACCGTTGGCTGTAAGATTAATCAACTTACAGTCATGTCGGCATTGTTCGATGAAGCAACCAGGAGCAGAGGTGAACTTCAGTCCCAGATTACAGCTGGTGAGGACATGCTACACAGACATAGCATACTTCGGCAAAGTATCAGAGCTCCAGACAGTGATGCAGTTAACAATCTCGTTGAGGGATTGGTTGCTCGAGATCACGGCCAATAGACTTCAGTTCCCACCTCTCAGGATAGACATTACACACAGGAGTTAAACTTGGTGTTACCTTTTCAAGTTAACTCGTTGTCTCATCTCATGCATATCTATTATGGGATTAGCTTTATTTACTTGGAGTTGTATTTAGGGTTTATGTTAATTGATGGTAGTGTTCTAGTTAACTTGCTTTCAATAAGGATGTGCATGCTTGCACATTGTCCACTTAAATTAATTGTACCGGTTAACTGATGGTAGCTTTCCAGTTAACTGTATAGTTTCCTTTATTAGGGTTTAGCAATAAATCTTGCATGCATTGCAAGACTGTAGTTGACTCAAGGTGATTTTAGGGTTCCCTTCACCTTTTGATGTCTATAAATAAGAGCTTTTGCTCATTTGTACATAACTTTTGCACGAGAGAGAAATATATGTTATGCCTACCTTGCCTTCAATATTGCTCGTTCTGTATTTGTTCATGAGTTTTTACTATTATGATGAATTGTTATGCCACTTGGGTTTCATGCAATTATGATGGTGAATTCTTGCCTTAGTTAGATATAGTGGCTAGTTTGATCGTAGATTGTATGCGTGTCTCGCCTATGCAATTTATTGTCCTAGTTGGCTATCTTTCATGTTTTGTGTTCAATAAACTTGTTCAGATTGAGTTGATAGATGTGCCACCTTGCCTTCAAGTTGAGAATTTGTACTTGTTTATCGTGTGATGTGTGTGAATAATAAGCCTATTCAGACAAGCAGATAGTCGTGCCACCTTGCCTTCACATTGTGAGTCTGTACCCGATTGATCGTCAAATAATCATTCCCGCTCCATTTCCTCATGCTCTGAATTCTTGAGGGGATTGGATAGTTAAGTTACTTAGTTTTGTGTGTTGTAGTTAAGTCTTGCGAAACCAGAAAATACTTAGCTGCAACGTATATAGTTTTCTTGAAAGCCTTGTACCTCTTACAGCTGAGACAAAAAGACAAGATATAGTTTAGTTTATTTTCCTTTTCAAGCATTTTTGTTAAGCACAATGAGGGACCTTCCCCTCCTAATTTGAAGAGCACTCATTGCGTAGTGTGTATAGTTGTATGTACCAACTTGCACTCCAGAGGTGTTAGTTGTTACGCCAACAGTAACACAAGAGGAACACACAATTTACATGGAAACCCTTATGGGAGAAAACCATGGCAAAATTTTGCTCTTATATAAATCTCTTTTACAATCTTTGTAGGAACCAACCTACAAGAGGCACCAATCCCCTCAATTTGTAGGCAACAACCCTCTCAGCTAAGCACCAACTTAGTGAGAGACACCAATCTTTCCTTAAGGAAGCAACAACTTCCAAAACAAAACTAGGTTCCACCTTCTTGGATGTTGCACCTTCAACGAATGATGGACAATTAGATCTCTTGTTTGATACCACTTTTCCTCTTGAATTTATCTTTCTTGAATGATCTCCAAATGTATCTTATTCATATTAGTGATTTACTTCATGATGATATCATTTATCTCCTTCACCAAATCTGCATTATATTCTTCTCAAATCTTCATTTATTCTCTTTCACCAATCCACTCTTAGATGATGCACCATATATGCTCGCTTTCACAAATCACTTAATAGCATTTCACTAATGTCTTCCTTCAATTCTGCCTTTGACTAATCTTCTACTATATTATCTATTTACACTATCATTCATGCATTTGTTCTCACATATATTCTCTTCAGAAATCTTCTTGTATCATTATTCAACATAGATATTCTTCCTTCATAAAATATGCTTGTAACTAAATATGTTCTGCTCTGAATTTGAATGATATTGCATTTTATTCCATGATAAAATCTTCTTTACAATTAAATCTGTTTGTAATGTCCCCTGTCCTAATTTTCCCTAGAATTTGCCTATTGCTCACAAATTCCACAAACTAGGGTTAGGGTTTTCACCTTAGCAAGTGAATAGCCCCTTGATGGGGTAATCCAGACCCTGCAAACCTGCATTCGACCCATGAACAACATTCAAACATACATATATATATATATATATATTTGTTAGCATCAATCCATGGCAACACATTTATAGGTTGTCAATAATGCATATTGTGAACTAGGAGGAGTGACATGGGTGGGTCCGCCCGAAGCCATTTGCCAATCCTAAGAGGTTGTATACCACAACTCTCCCTGTTGGAGACTTGTACCTACTTTCCCCATCCATGTCGCCACCTCAAAAAACTCTTTGCCTACTTGGTGGAATCAAGTGGAGCTCACAAGCGGTCTAGGCACTTCCACTCATCCATGGCCTATCCTCTCCTTAGGTTTGGGTAGATCTTAAGTGGGGTTTCCACTCCTCCATGGCCCATCCCTTCCTTAGGTTTGGGTGGATCTTAAGTGGGACTTCCACTCCTCCATGGCCCATCCCTTCCTTAAGGTTTGGGCGGATCTTAAGTGGGACTTCCACTCATCCATGGCCCATCGTTTCCTTAGATTTGGGTGGATCTTAAGTGGGACCTCTAGGCATGCACCGCTTTCTCAGGCCCTTTCCCCCAAGCAGGTTTCCAAATAGTCAAGCACATCATATTACAAGAAATCATTCATTAAATATTCTTATTATCATATAGGCAATATGTGTACATATGTAAGCAATGATTAGTAGTAAATACACTTGAATATAGGATATATCTGATAATAGTAATCTGTGGTGATGAACAGGAAAGATCTCCTTGGTCTCCTAGTTTGTATGTCTCTTCTCCTTAATTGATGATCCGTTCGGAACACTCAGAGATATCGTTAGTGTTAATCAAATAAGTAAGAATCTATTTTCCATACTTATTTTAAAGCATCATAAATTCTTATAAGGCTGAACAATTGTATATATATATATTTGTACAACTATTCTTTTCTTATATTAGTATATATATGTACTCATTATCCTTATTTATTATTCATTATCAGACTTATCTATATTGATATATATACACCTATATGCTTATCCACTAATATATACATGTTAAATGCTTTATATTCTAATGCAAACCAGTCATATTGTATCACTATTGCTGCTGTTCTGAATGTCTTCTTTTTCTGAATGTTTCCTCATATATTGATCCATATCTGTTTACACCTTTCTTCACATTATTCCCTGATCATCTCTGCTGTTCTGAATGCAGATTTAATCATATTATCAGACTTTTTCTTTTTTCTTTTCCTAATGGCAGATATCATTATTATTTATTTCTGATTCTTTCTTGTTTCTTGTAGATGTTTGCTGCCCTCTATCCTCTTTCCTTTTTCCATTGATTGGGAATGATTCTCTTTAATATCCAATATGGTCAAAGTCATGGGATGTGTCCCTTACTATTTGTTGACTTAGTTAATCGATGCCTTGATTGAATGAACCGCTTGGCTATTAGAATCGGTGCATTATGAAACAATACCAAGGTCTTTAGAAAATTGATGCTTTAGGAATCAGTGTATTGCTTTATAATTATTGTTTATTTAATTTAAAGCATAGTCACTTCATAATTATTTTTGTTATTACAATGAATAATACGAACTTTTTCTTATTTTGGTATTTATAATAATTGTATTATAATTATAATATCATCTACGATGATTATAATTATAATAAGATTTGAATTACAATTATTTATATTTACATTTTTGATATTTCTTTTATTTGGTTATTTGTATTTTAATATTTTATTTATTTGTATTTCCATGCTTTATATTTAGTGCTACGATTTCGGGGACATGACACTGCTCTGCTCTAAATAATATTACATTTATTGCACTTACTTCTTTTTACTTTTCACATATATCACACCATTTCACATATTTCTTATGCCAATATATATCTTCATATTCCTATGAAGAGATGTGATCCTTTTGAATAGAGACGACCATTTGAAAAGCCATAACCTTTTGTTAACAAATGATTTCTGCCTTTAGACTTATTTCCAATCGCTTCCTTAGTTATTCTCTTTTTAATCGCTCCTTTATTTGCTACATCTTTTGCTATTTCGTCTTATGTGATCTTTTGTCTTATATGACTTTGTCTTTTTCTTAATTTTCATCGCTGCTGTTTATTCTTTTTAAATGCTTCTCTTTATATAAGGATCAGTGCCTTATTAGCACTTCTTTTTTGTCTTATTTGATTTTTGTCTTATATTATTACACTTAATAATTCCTTCACAAATTCTTAAGCGCTGCCTTCAAATTATAGATTGCTGTCTTCATAACGTTAATTTGCTGTTCTTTTGATATAGTAATCACTGCACATTAATTCTATTCACTGCTCTTCATTATCATCTTTTTCTAACATACGGAATTAGCAATCATTAATATACTCTTTAAACTTGGACAATCATAATGTGAATATGGACATTATTTTATATATTGCCAACCTGTCCATCGATTTGTGGCCTATGGCTTTTTATAATTTCCTTGAGAGTACTTTGACATAGATCTTATTTGACATTGTAGAAGAGGGGGATTCGCTATTCACAAGTTCTCTTCATTCAGAGAGCCTCACGGGGTGAATTGCCCTAAACTACCTCAAGAACAACAACAGCGAGAGTTTTAGAATTTGAAAGGGAAGGCCATAGAGATTTTCTGGACAAACTGACAAGCTCTCGGTTAAAGGACGACAATGCAGAATACGGACAACAGCGTGGCGCGTTGATGTCTCAGAGGCGCATTGACGTCTCGTACGGACCAAAGAGCGAGAATATCTCAGAAAATGCCTAAGTGACTGCTAGCAAACCGATTGCAAAGAACTTATAGAATGTGATAAAGTAGTAGAATGTAATAGAACTAAATAAAGTGCAAAGGAAATAACAAAGATAAGGAGAAGAAAAGAAAATACTTACAACCACGCAAGTGATGAAGTGTCTAACACGTGAATGTCTTCAAAACCTGCATGCATGATATCTGGAGAGAATGTTGGGGCTGTAGAGGGGTTTGCCTCAATCAAACCCCCGTTTTGGTGTTCCCACCTCCACGGACAGCCAAGAAGATAGAGAGAAAGAGTGAAATGAACGAAGTGTGTGGTGAAAGCAAAACCCGCTTAGGAGTAGAACCCACACCACCAAGTAGGAGTGATAAAAGCAATCTTCGCTTGAGGAGGAGAACCCGTATCACAAAAGAAGTGATAAAAGCAATCCTCGCTCAAGGAGGAGAACCCATATCACGAAATGAGGATGCAAATGGTAGGGGATATGGAATTCCAAGATGCTTGCAAGCATGAAGTAGAGGAGATAGAACTGCAAAGAGAGTTGTAAGAGCTTGGAAGAGTTGTTAGGAGAGCTTGAAAATGCTGCTGTAACAAACAATAGAATTGTGCAAGCAAGAGCAAGATGGAAGAATGAAGTTAGAAGTTGGAAGAATAGAGCTAGAAGAAGTTAGAAGTTAGGAGAAGTTAGAAGATGCAAATGGAGTGAAAAAACTACTTTTAAGGAGAGAAAAGAAGCTTCTCCAGCCGTTACCATTGACCAATGGAGATGACAAGTGGCAAGCATGCACGAAAACAGTCATTTGAGTGTTGTAACGTTGCAAGACACTAGTGCGGCACGCAGACGTCCGTGCGGAGTGCTAATGTCCAAACACATCACGCTACAAAACAACGAGAACGGGAAAAGCACCAAGTCCGATGGAAAGCTGACACGCAAGGGTAGTTGCTGAAAAGGGGTGTTGTTGGAACATCCTGAGAAGGGAAAAGGCTGATGTAGGGGCTAAAATGAGCCTACTCAAGACGCTAAGGGAGCAAACACTAAAGCGGACGCAAGAACATATGCGAAATTGTGAGGGGTGCAATTTTACGACTATACAGACATCAATGACAATATGTCTTCACACCTTTGACATCAATGACAACTTCCGTTTTAGAGGGATATTTTTATCAACTCAGCTATATTCTTATGGTGTTATTTTTATTCTTACATTATTCTCTCCTTTGCGGCAAAATGTTGATCTAAGTGATAAGAAATAGGATAAGAAAACATTTTATTTGTGAACAGAATGGCAAGAAGTTCTCCAAAAATTTTACTTCCAGATTCCGATATGTTTCATGGGAATAATTATTTCTCATGGAAAACCAAACTCAAAACTCAACTTGAGTTGGAAGAAGTTTGGAATGTGATTAATGGTACCACAACACGACTTGAAAATGATGTTGATGCACAAGGAAATTTTGATCAAGCCAATAGGAAGGTTAAATTGATCATCATGTTCAATGTGTCTAACGAAGTTTAGCCCTTTATCCGAGACTCATCCACGGCCAAAAATGCATGGGACAAGCTCAGGAACTGATGAGGCAAAGAATTAGAATCAGATCTTGAATTTGCAGAGTCAGCTACATAGCTTGAAGATGAAGAATAGAGAACAATTGGAATCCTTTCTCAAAAGAATTGTTGAGTTGAGAGCTTCGCTACAAGCTTTGGGTGAAACAATCGAGTATGCTGTCCTAGTGCCCAATGTTTTGCAAGCACTACCTTCCAAATATAAAGTGTTTGTGACAACTTTGAATGTCATGAAACGAACACCCAATTTTGAGAAGCTTGTCAACCTACTTCAGAAAGAAGAGTCTCTAAGCCAGAAACATGGTGAGGAGGATCATGCAATGACCACACACCACAAAGGAAAGAAGCCTAAGCAGCAGTTTGGTGGAGCTCTCAAATCTAGTAATTCATCCAAATCTAAGAAGAAGTGTCCAATATGTGAAAGGAGTGGACATGATGTGAAAAATTATTGGTACAACTCCTTGGCTAAAGTATCATTGAATAATAAATCGCATCCAAAGAAGCCATTTCAAAGTGGCAATACATGATGGGAGCAAAAGAACAAACAAAAACATGGCAATGTTGTTGAAGAAGAAGACTCTCCAAAAGAGGATTATGTGTTTTCAGCCCACACTTCAGATTATAATTCGCAATCAAATTCTATTTGGTATTTGGACTTAGGTGCTACCAAGCACATGATTGCACAAATGGAGTGGTTTATCACATTGGAACCCCATCATGGTAAAGTTTCTTTTGGAGATGATACCACCTATGACACCCAAGGTATTGGTGACATCTCCTTGCAGTTTGGCATACATCGTTGCAAGCTCACTAAAGTTTTATATGTGCCAGGACTTACCAAGAATCTTTTATTTGTTAATCGATTTCTTGATCACAAATTGAGGATTGAGTTTGATAAAATGAATGATAGAAAAGTATGCCTCATTCGTGATAAGTCTAAAATTCCACATTAGGGGGTCGGCCCAATTTGAGAACCCCATAAAAAAATAATTTAATTTTAATTTATTTCCCCAACATGGGGTGACTCCAAGAGGGGGGGCAGCCTCATAAATAATAAAACATTTAATTGTACTTTTAATTATCTTGAACACTCCAAAGGGGACAATCAATATGAGGGCGAGTTTGTTTTATTTGGGGCCACTAATATCACCAATTGTCTTTGACATCAATGACAACAATATTTCCAACAGCAAGTGCTTCTGAAACTGGTAAAATGTTTAGGCTTCATACAATTGAAAACAATCAAGCCTTGGTGACTAAGGATAGTGATCTAGCTATGTTATGGCATTGCTGATTTGGTCATTTGAGCAGTAGTTATTTGCTTACTCTTAGTAAGAAAGGCATGGTCAAAGGGCTTCCCTCACTCGAGAAGTTGAGTGCTATTTGTTCCAGTTGTCTCACTGGAAAACAATATCGAGCACCCTTTCATCCTAGTGAGCATCGTGCAAGCCAACCTTTGCAATTGGTACATACTGATCTATGCGGACCCATGGCACCTAGTCATAATGGTTTCAGGTACTTTCAGCTTTTTGTTGATGATCACACAAGAAAAATGTGGGTATATTGCTTGCAAACTAAAGATGAAGCCTTTTCCTACTTAGAAGAGTTTCACACTCTTGTGGAGTAGGATACACATCATCGTCTTTGTGTCATTCGCTTAGATCGAGGGGGGAATACACCAGCATATAATTCTCCACCTACTTGAAGGAAAATGGAATTTGTCGTCAACTAACTACAACTTACAGACCTCAGTAAAATGGAGTTGCTAAACGACATAACCACATAATCATGGAGATGGTACGTAGCATGTTGAAGGATTTTCATTTAGGACATACATATTGGGCTGAAGTTGTGCATACAATAGTTTATATTTTGAATCGTGCACTAACAAAAGCACTTCATGGCATCACATTAGAAGAAGTCTAGTCAGGAGTTAAGCCTTATATCTCTCATCTTCGTGTATTTGGTTGCACATCATAACATGTACATTCCTAAGCAACATAGAAAGAAGCTTGATGAAAACTCTATGAAATGTATTCTTCTTGGCTATAGTAACGAGTCTAAGGCCTATTGACTTATGGATCCTACCACAAAGAAGATATACATGAGCAGAGATGTCATTTTTTATGAGAAGAGTGAATTAAGTTCACCTTCCACATCATCACTTGCTCCAGATGGTGCTCCTATATTCAACTTTTATGATAAAAGTAATGGGAATGTTGATAATCAATTTGACTCAACACCCACAAATGTCACAAGACCTATGCCCAAGTGGTATACTAGTACTATTCGTGATGCAAAGCTAGATGGAGTCCCAAACACTTCAACTTCAAGACCGAGGACTTGTAGCATGCATCACAATGAGGTAAATCTAGCACTAATGAGTTCACTAGTTGATAAATTTGAACCATCTAATGTTCGAGAAGCACTAGAATCAAAGCCTTGGGAGGAGACAATGGATGCAAAATATCAATCTCTAATGAAAAAAAACCTTGGGAGCTTTTTGATCTACCATCTAGTATGAAACCCATTAGATGTAAATGGATCTTCAAAATCAAGTATAAGGCTAGACCTGTAACTAAGAGTTATGCCTAGAAAGAAGGGATTGATTATGAGGAAACATTTGCTCCCACAACAAAGATCAAAACCATTAGAATGATTTTTGCTTAGTTGCACACTTTGGATGGAAGTTGTATCAAATGGATGTAAAGAGTGCCTTTCTCAATGGAGACCATAAGGAGGAGGTCACTATGACCCAACTAGAGGGATATGTTGCACCTGGTAAATAAGAAAAGGTATGCAAACTTGTTAGGTCTCTCCATGGTCTCAAACAAGCTCCTAGAGCTTGGTATATCAAAATTGATGAACATTTGCTACAACATGAATTTAGTAGGCATCCATATAACCTAAATCTCTACCTCAAGGAACAAGGGGGGGAGATTGTGATTATCAATGTATATGTTGATGACCTAGTCATCACAGGCAGCTTAGAAACAATGGTTGAGACAACTAAGAATGATCTGAAGAAGGCATTTGATATGATAGATCTTGGGCTAGTACATTATTGTCTTGGCTTAGAGGTATAGCAAACAAATCACCATATCTTTGTATGTCAAAGAAAACATGCCAAGAATTTGCTCGAGAAGTTTGGAATGATGGATGCCAAAACCATGTCTACACCTATGCAATCAAGATTACAATTATCTGTTTTTGATCCATCTCCATGGGTAAATGCAACTCTCTATTGATAGATGATTGGAGATTTGATTTACTTGACCTATACTAGACCAGATATTAGTTTTGTTTGTTAATTATCTTCCAAGATTCATGCAAGAACCAAAGATGTGTCATTGGAAAGTAGCAAAACGGGTACTAAGGTATATCGATGGTACAATGAATATAAAAAGAATGATTAGTTCTTCTTGACAAGGTATATAGATGCAGATTATGTAGGTTTTGTTGATGATAGGAAATCCACATCTGGATTTGTTTTCTTGTTAGGTTCAAGCCCTATTTCTTGGGGAAGTAAGAAGCAAGCCACAATTGCTTGCTCTTCAACAAAAGTAGAATATCATGCAACAAGTGCAGTAGTTTGTGAAACAATTTGGCTACATTGCATAATAAAAGGATTGGGAGTACCTCAAAATCAACCCACAATTCTCTATTGTGACAATCAAAATGTTCTCAAGCTTGTTCGTAATAGAGTGTTTCATGAACTCACTAAGCACATTGAAGTTGATTACCACTTCATAGGAGAACATGTTCACCAAAACAATATTCAGCTTCAATTTTGTTCTACTCAAGAACAACATGTTGACATCTTCACCAAGCCTCGTGGATTGTGAAATTTGATATTTTTGAGGATTCTCTTATTAGTACTTTAAAAGAATGATGTAATAGGTTGTTAGTCTATTTGGATACTATTGGTTATTTTGTTAGTAATTTGTTGAACCCATGAATGCATAGTTCATTATTTTTTTCATGTATCTCCTCTCATAATACAATTTGGTATGTTGTCTATTCCATTATAATCATTGATATCTCTATCCCCCACTCTATTTGGTTTATATATTGGTAAGCTTGAAGAATGGTTAAACAAAACCATTGAAGGGGGTATCCAATTGGTAGGTTATGTGGTGAAGTTACTTTTGTATGTGGATGATGTTATCCTAATTGCAAAAACAACCAATAGTTTGAGAGAGCATTTGAAGGCTTCAAAACTCTTTTGCGAAGAGGTTGGGACACAAATGAACACCAACAAGACCAAAGTCTTGATTTTTTCGTTGAAAAGGAACAAGCAACAGGTTAATTTTATGTTTGAGGGAAGTTCGGTGGAGATAGTGAAGAGCACAAAAGATTTATTGAGAGGGGGGGGGGTGTTGAATCAGTAAATCAACCAACTTTCAATGCTCCAACTTCCCAAATTTCTAACAATGAACTTTAGATATGATTCAACAAAACAAGTTAACACCACTTTATTGAAAATGATTTAAATGACTTTACAAATGGAAGTAGGCACCAACCTACTTGATTTACAATTGAGATGATTTTTGTAGGCTACAACCTACAAGGGACACCCAAACCTTTACACTTTTAGTAGGCACCAACCTACAAGGAGAATTAACCCCTAATGCAAGGCACCAAACCTTGACTTGATGGACGAAGCAAATGTATTCAATCAGACCTGCACTCTCCCAATCCTCCAATCCGCCTTTGTGATAAAAAATCTCACACTTAGCCCACACAAGAAGATGGGTTTCTGATTTATACTTCTTGAACTTCACTACCACCATCCCAAACTTGAAATGAATGGCAAATATATACTTAGATCAAAGTATGCATCCTTTGGAGAGAGAGCACAACTCTTTGTTTAATTGCACCTCTTCATTTGTTTTTAATATCTCTTCAAAAATGTTCTTTAAAAAACTTCAAATTATCTTTAATTACTATTCACACCTATTAAGAGAGGCACGTGTCTTGATAGAAGTGACGATATTCAAAGAAACACGTCTTTTGTAAAAAAATCATGTCTTTTTCTTTTTGGAACAGTCGTATATTCTTCTTTACTTTATTCGCAACTATTCACACATCCAACTCATACCTTTTTGGAACAAACGTATACTTAAAAAACACCGCATTCTTTGACTTGAAAAAGTTGTATCCTCCAATCAGTTGTGAAGACGTCTCTTTTGAGAAATACGTATGTGTTCATTAAACATGCCTCTTAAAGAAAACATATGTGTTATCTTAATCATGCACTTGTTAACTTAATCCGTAATCATGATGTCGATATGCAGTAAACTTAAAAACTTGTTAACTTAATCCGTAATCATGATGTCAATTTGAAGTAAACATAAAACACCATCGATCTGAAGTCAGTGATCTGAATAAGTAATAACTGAACACTTATCTGTTCAATCTGGAGTTGAATACTTCTACTTCAGCCTACATCGTCAATCTGAAGATGATCTAAACATCGTCAATCTGAAGATGATTACTTCTACTTCGGCCTGCACTTTCATTAAAAGAGATTTTGTTCCATAGTGATTTTCCTTCGTTGAGCTCAACAATAATTTGATTACTCCATAGTGGTTTTCCTTCATTAAGCTCATCAATAAATTATTCCAATAATCTGATTAAACCAAACCAAGTCTTGACATCAATGACAAATCTTCTAACAATCTCCCCCTTTGTCATTGATGGCAACCTCTTCAATTGCAATTTTGATCTTCTTCTTATTATTCCCCCTATGTCCAACTCCTCCCCCTTTGACATCAATGGCAAGGGGTCTTCTAACAATGTTTTGCCTCTTTTTGTTCCATGGAGCTACAAGATACTATGTATAGCTCCCCCTGAATGTATGCTTCCATCAATCAATTTGATGGATGTGGGACAACTCCCAATTTGCCCCTTAGATACTCAAATGTATCTTTCGATAGCAGTTTGGTGAATGTATCAACAATTTGTTCTTTTCTAGCTATATATTCCAAACACACTTGTCCTTCTGCTACTTGCTCTCTTAAAAAATGATACTTAATAGGAATATGCTTGGTCCTTGAGTGCATCACTGGATTCTTGGAGATGTTGACTGCACTAGTATTGTCACAATAGATAGTGGAAGGATGATTGTATTCTACCTTGATATCTTTTAAAGTTTGCCTCATCCACAAAAGTTGAGTGCAACATGCTTGTTGTACCCAAACCAAATTTTTTGCTTCATCAAGGCATTTTGCATAAAATAGTCTAAACCTTGCTAAAATGATGTAAAATACAGTTTTGGGCAATATCAAGCATGGAGTTTTTGTCAATATTTTGTCAGTCAAAGTCAGTTTTATTGATCATAACCTAAAGCAGAGACTCAGAATGGAGCTTTTCACGATGGAGGAGCATCTCACGACGGCGTTTCACATTGTACATGGTCATTTCAGTGATCGAGATGATGTTTTTATGGTTAAATAATGAAGATTTATCAGAGGAAAAGCAAGAAAGTGCAACTATAACCCAAGGGCGCCCTTCTTTTTGAAGGTCAAGATCTTGTTGAAAATGCTCATACATACAGTCAATCTCTTCAGAATTGGTCTGGCTATCCGATGAGCTATCCAGCGAAGCATTCCGAGACCTGCAGCTCCGGCAAACAGCGTTAGAAGTTGAAATTCCCAAAGTTCCAGATATGAGAAATTGTCCTTTTTCGATCAAAAGCGCAACTATAGCCTGAGGGCGCCCATCTTAAAGAGGGGGTAAATTTTGGTATTTCTGATGGCTCATATAGTCAATCTGTTCACGACTAGTCTGCTCGTCCAACGAGATATTAAACGCAGTCATCCGAGTCCTAGAGTTCCGGTAGCAGTCGTCTGAAGATCAGCTTATAATGGAGTTTTCACATTTCTGAGCTTCTCTGTTGATTCCCAGTGCAAGTACAGCCCAGGGGCGCTGGTTTAAAGGACCCTTAAGATGCCAAAATTTGCAGACAGAGTCTTCCTAACATCAGTAATACTCTAGCCTAGCTCCGCAATGCACTATTCTGCTTGTCAATCCGACGTTCCAGGTGATCATGGCGGAAGTTCTACCAAGCACATAATTTCACGGGCGAACCAACATACGATTTGCAGTGTATTTATACAGTCTAGAGGCACTTAGCCTTTAGGCCTGTCAGATGAGGTCGTTCGCGTTCGAAGTCTTCACGGCTTTTGAGCGTGGTCATTTTATCTATTCAACGAGCCTAGTCGTCAGCCTTCGGGATTTGGCAGTCGCTCGTACGTTCGAGGTCTTTGGCGAAATGCTGAAGAGTGAGGACATCCGGAAAATGGCTAAGTATGGAGCGGTAATTTTAAATAAAATACGCACTGGAGTTTTTGAGGTCTTAGAAGCAGTTTTCTTGCTTCGTCACCTCCAGAGACTTCTCTTGTGGGCTCTTCTGGCTGTCCGTTAAAACAGATAGTGCCTGAATCAGGTCATCCCAACTCCAGATATTAGAGATCAAAGTAGGGTACTTGGATGAAAGTTCAATTTTCGTTAAAATGACATCAGTGCAACTAAGAGCCAAGGGCGCTTTTACTTTTGAGGCCCCTAATGAACTTTTCAGAGGTCATGCGTACAGTCGTTGGATGCAGAATGTCTCTAGGCATGCAGTGAGCTTCGTTTCTTGTCAGCAGGGTTCACCGTTCGCCGTCAGCAGCCGTTTGAAGTGTCAGATGGCAGTTTAGGAAAATGGTTAAGTTTGGAACCCGTAAATGAATTTAATCAGGGGCGCCTAATTTTTCAAGGTGTTAAATGATGGATTTTGCATTTGTGTCTCTCAGCAGACATTTCTCCCTTGTTCAGTAGGCTTTCCGATGAATTCTCCAGATCAGTCTCAGCATCTCTCAATCACCCGGAAATCAGTGTTCAAGTTAGCCAGTCGTCACTGTGCTGTCAGCTATAAAATAGGAAGTTAATAAAAAGTGAAGTATCTTGAGCAAATGGACGCCTATGAGCTCAAGAGATGACTTTTCGGAATCGGTGATGCCCGACGGTGAATCCTAAGACTTCATTCGAATTGTCAACTGAAGTTCAAAATATTTATTTATTTTTGCAATTTTAGCATTAGATGGCGATTTTCTATTTTTGGCGCCTTTTGCTATTTGCATGATGAATATTTTATTATTTATTTAAATTCGAACTTCCAGTCAGTGGCAATGGAACTGAAAGGGACCAATCAGAGATCTTCTATTTTTGTCAGGGTTTTGAATTCTTGCAGTTGCCAATTGGTGCGAATCTCTTCTTATTTAAAGCATGGCGCCATCTTCATTTATTATTCACAAAGCTAAAGAGAAATTCGTTTTTCTTAAGAGAAATTCATATTTTTCAAGCAAAATTCGTTTTTCTTCAAGGCAAGGCGTATTTTCAAGAGAAATTCGTATTTCTCAAGCAAGGGCGAAATTCTCAAAGAGCAAAGGCATTTCTTCAAGGCAAATTCGTAATTTCTCAAGCAAAAACAAATTCTTCATCCATTTGCAGGGGCGATTTCATCAAACACATCTTTTTACAGATTAAAGTTCACATTTATCAGCAATTTGAAGAATTCAAGGGCGTTTTTCATTGAAGAAGAGCATTATAAAAACGTCTTTTTCATCCTTCAATCTCAGATTTCTCTCAAATTACAATTTGCATGTTCCTGAAATTGGCGAATTCTACAAGTTTTAGTATCTGGATCATTCTCATATAATTTCCTCGAGTTAAAATTGTGCGCTTGATTTTTCACGAATTTTTAACTTCAGAACTTTCGTTCTTGAGTTACTAATTTTCTCAGCCGAAAAGTCTTTGTATGATCGAGTAGAAGTTGAATTTTCGCAAATCTGATGTTCTGGGTTGTCTTAGAATCCTTTTCTGGACAAAACCCATATCGCGGATTTTTCGCTGAAAATAATTCTTCGAAAGGCTATTTTCAACTCTCGCGGGGTATTTTTAGTTTCCAGAAATCTTGTCAGAACATAGTCAAGTTCACAGTCAATAGGCGAGTTTTTCAGAGTACAATACACACAGACTGAATTCAAGACCAAATCGGTCTTAATTCATGATTTCGTTAGAAAAGCTAAGACCGATTTGTATCAAGCTGCGGATGAGATAATGGCCATCACTTCAGTTACAGAGCCGCCAAAGTTACCAGTCAGTGAAATGCTAGTTTGAGTGTGCAAAGATTGCCAAGATTGCTCAAGTTGTTGACATTCAGATGCTGATGCAGTTGACAGCCTCATTGAGGGATTGATTGTTCGAGATCACGATCAGTAGACTTCAGTTCCTACCTCTCAGAATAGACATTTTACATAGGAGTTAAACTTGGTGTTACTTTCTCAAGTTAACTTGTTGTCTTGTCTCATGCATATCTATTCTGAGATTTACTTTATTCACTTGGAGTTTCATTTAGGGTTTTACGTTAACTGATGGTAGTCTTCCAGTTAACTTACTTTCAATAAAGACGTGCATGCTTGCACAATTGTCCATTTTTAGATTAGATTTTTTGGTTAACTGACGGTAGCTTTCCAGTTAACTATATAGTTTACTTCATTAGGGCTTGGCAGCGAATCTGGCATGCATTGCAAGACTGTAGATGACTCAAGGTGATTTTAGGGTTCCCTACACCTTGATGTATATAAATAAGAGCTTTTGCTCATTTGTAAATAACTTTTGCTTGAGAGAGAAATATATGCTGCGCCTACCTTGCCCTCAATATTGCTCTTTTGGTATTTGTTCATGTGTCTTCGCTATTATGATTAATTGTTATGCCACATAGGGTTTCATGCAATTGTAATGGTGAATTCTTTTCTGTTTTGTGCATCTTTACCATTATGATCAATTGTTATGCCACATAGGGTTTCAAGAGGTTGTGATGATAAATCTGTTTTGTGTATCTTTACCATTGTGATCAATTGTTATGCCACATAGGGTTTCAAGAGATTGTGATGATAAATCTGTTTTGTGAATCTTTTATCATTATGATCAAGTGTTATGCCACATAGGGTTTCGTGAGATTGTGATGATAAATCTGTTTTGTAAGTCTTTACTATTTTGATCAAGTGTTAGGCCACATAGGGTTTCATAAGATTGTCATGGTAAATTCTTAAATCTGTTTTGTACCCAATAAACTTCTCTAGATTGAGCTGATAGATGTGCCACCTTGCCTTCAAGTAGAGAATCTATACACGTTTATCGTCTAATAGTCAAACCCTGCTCCATTTCCTCATGCTCTGTTTTCTTGAGGAAATTGGATAGATTTAAAGTAGATAGCTTAGTTGTAGTTAATGATCTACGAAACCAGAAAATCCTTAGCTGCAACGTTCTTGGTTTTCTTAACCTTGTGCCTCTTCCAGCTGAGACAAAAAGACAGGAGATAGTTTAGATTACTTTTCCCTTTTCAAGCATTTTTGTTAAGCACAACGAGGGAGCTTCCCCTCCTAATTTGAAGAGCACTCATTACGCAGTGTGCATAGCTGTCCATACAAACCTGCACTCCAGAGGTGTTAGTTTTTATGCCAACAATGTTGCAGCTGCAATATATTCAACTTCTGTCGTAGATAGAGACACTAATTCTTGCTTTTTGCTTATCCAAGATACTAAGTTCCCTCCAAGAAAGAAGGCTCCTCCACTTGTACTTTTTCTATCATCCACATTACCTGCCCAATTAGCATCTGTGAATGCTTCAAGAGTGAAATCATTGCTGCTGGGGTACCAAAGACCATACTCCATAGTGCCTTTCAAATACTTGAATATACGTTTTATTGCATGAACATGTGTTTCTTTTGGTGTTGCTTGAAATCTTGCCACCACTCCAACAGCTTGCATTATGTCTGGTCTTGTAGTAGTTAGGTATAACAAACTCCCAATCATTGATCTATAAAGTGTTTGATTCACTTCTTGAGATTCATCTTCTTTGCTCAACTTGCAACCTGTAACCATGGGAGTACTCACAGGATTGCAATCTTCCATTCTAAACTTCTTTAACATTTCCTTCACATATTTGGCTTGGGAGATGAAAATTCCTTTGCTAGATTGTGAAATTTGTAGCCCAAGGAAGAAAGATAATTCTCCCAACATTGACATCTCAAACTCCTTTTGCATACATGAGGAGAATTCTTTGCACATTTTGTCCTTATCTCCACCAAAAATGATGTCATCTACATACACCACCACAATCAATAAGTGCCCATCCTCTTCTTTGATGTATAGATTGCTGTCTACATCTCCTCTTTTGAATCCTTGCTCTTTGAGATACTTGTCAACTCTGGAAAACCAAGCTCTTGGAGCTTGTTTGAGCCCATAGAGAGCTTTCTTTAATCTGCACACATAATCCTTGTTTTCTGATAAAAGAAAGCCTTCAGGTTGTTTTATATAAACCTCTTCTTCTAGATCTCCATTGAGAAATGCAGATTTGATGTCCATTTGATATACTTTGAATTTCTTGTGACTTACATAGTCTAGAAACATTCTAATTGCTTCTATCCTTGCAACTGGTGCAAACGTTTCTTCAAAGTCCACCCCTTCAATTTGAGCATAGCCTTTACACACTAATCTTGCTTTGTTCCTTGTGACTTGACCATCTTCATTTAGCTTGTTTCTAAAAACCCATTTTGTGCCAATTACATTTTTATTTTTTGGTCTTGGGACAAGTTCCCAAGTTTCATTTTTATCTATTTGATCCAATTCTTCATTCATTGCTCCAATCCAACTTTTGTCTTTGCTTGCTTCTTCAAAGGTTTTGGGCTCAACTTGAGATAGAAATGCTACATGACAATCTTCATTATAATTCACCATTTTCCTTGTAGATCTACATCTATCTTGAAGGATCAGCTCCTCCAGATAGTTCTTTTGCACAAACTTGGAAGATGTCTTTGGTGTCTTCATGGGAGTCTTTTGTGGAGATTCTTCTTCTTTTGTTTCTTCCTCCTTTTCTTCCTCTATGGAGTTCTCATCTTCTTTGTCTTCATCACTCATGGTTTGAACATAATGATAGCTTTGTCCAACTTCTTTGAATTGTTTTCCTTCATCAACTCTTACGTTAGCACTTTCAACTATTTTGTGAGTTCTTTTGTTATAGCATTTGTATGCCTTACTCTTTGATGAGTAGCCAAGAAAAATTCCCTCATCTGCTCTTGTGTCAAATTTGCTCAAATCTTCTTCATCCCTTCTAATGTAGCAAGTGCTTCCAAAAATCTTGAAATATTTGACAGTTGTTGGTCTACCTTTCCAAAGTTCATAGGGTGTCTTATCATTGTTCACTCTTATTTGTGCACGATTCAAGATGTAAACTGCTGTATGAATTGCTTCCTTCCAAAAGGAATCTGCTATCTTTGACTCATTTAGCATTGCTCTTGCCATTTCTTGAACCATTCTATTCTTTCTTTCTACAACCCCATTTTGTTGAGGGGTTCTTGCTGCAGAAAATTGCCTCTTAATTCCATGCTCTATGCAGAAATTTTCAAATTCATTTGATGTGAATTCTCCTCCTCAATCTGATCTAAGGAATTTTATCTTGGTGTTTGCTTCATTTTCGACCAACTCTTTGAAAGCTTTGAATTTCTCAAAGGCTTCAGATTTTTCTTTCAAAAATGCAACCCAAGTCATTCTTGAGAAGTCATCAATCAGCAACATAAAATATCTTTCTCCATTCATGCTCTTAGTTTTGGTTGGCCCACAAAGATTAGTATGTATGAGTTCCAATGGCTTTGATGAAGAGTGCTCCTTAGGCTTGAAACTTGACCTTGTTTGCTTTCCAAATAGACACTCTTTACAAATGATATTAGAAGGTTTTGTTATTCTTGGCATATCTCTCACAGCATTTGATTTACTAACTTTGACAAAGATTATCAAAGTTGAATTGGCCTAGCCTTTTGTGCTACAACCAGCTTTCATCCTCTTGTACTAAGTTGCAACTTTCACAACTTATCTCCTTTAAAACATACAAATTGTGTTTTCTTTCAGCTTGAGCAATTAGTTTTCCATCTTTCTTGATTTCACATGTTTTAGAATAAAATGTGATACTATGCCCTTGATCACAAAGTTGGCTAACACTTAGTAGATTTTCTTTTAGGCCCTTAACATACAAAACATTTTCTGTTTTTGTTCTCCCATTATCTAGTCTAAGTATTCCTTCTCCTTTTAATTCCTTTTCTTGTATTATCACCAAATCTTACCGTTACTTCATCAATTGGTTCAAGAGAGATGAATCACTGTCAATGTACCATCTATCCTTCTTACTTTCAGCATGTAAGGCTGTTTGAATGAACATGGATTTCTCCTCCTTCCTGCACACTTTGATGGGCATTTCTTTCCTTTTAATGGACTTATCTTTTTTCTTGTTTTTCTTTGGAGAATTATTAAAAACTGTCCTACAAGCTTGAGCTTTGTGCCCAAAATTATTACAATTGCAGCATAAGCTATGAAAGTCCATTAAGGGTGTGAAAGGATTATAATCTCTCCTAATGTAGCTAGGAATATTCTTTGCTTTATTCTTACAATTTAAGGCCTTGTGGCCAAACTTGTTACATAGAAAGCAATAGCCATTAAATGCATAGAAGTGCCTAGTATTTAATCTTCTTTTAGGATCGGCACTTATCCATTCTTCTTCACCTTGCTTTGAGAAGGTCTTGGTTTCTTCTTTGGAGTTAGCAACCTTCTTGGATTGTCCTTCAAAACTGCCCCTTGTTTTGTTTTGAAAGAAATTTTGAGCCTTCATGAGCTCAATCAACTTGCTGGAGTCTTCATCAACCTTTGTGTGTAATTCCTTTGTCTTCTCCAATTCCACCTTTAGCATTGCTATTTCTTGCTCCAGCTTGTCACATTCCATCTCCTTTGTATTGAGTTTGATCTTCATTTCTCCTTCATTTCTTTCAGCTTCCATGATTAGAGCTCTTAAATCTTCAATAGTTCTGATTGAATTTTCCAAGTCTTTTGTCATTTCTTTGATCTTCATTTTGTACTTGGCAGCCACCTTCTTTAAATCTTCATTTTTCGTGTATGCATAGTGCAATTCTTCCTCAAGATCCACTTCCTCTTTTTCGTTACACTCTTGATCAATCTCCTCTTCTTCATCACATTCTTGGTCAACATTTTGTTCTTCACATTCAGCCATAAACAATATTTCTTCTTCACCATTGCTTGAACAATCTTCACTTTGTTCTTCAGAGGAGCTGCTATCTTTCTTTGAATAGAAACTCTTCTTATGTTTTTGAGATTTCTTCTTCGAGTTGTTTCTGAAATTCTTCTTTCCCTTTTTCTTGTTGTTGATGTTTTTTTCTTCTTCACTAGAGCTGCTATCATCTTGAGGACATTTTGAGGCATAATCTCCAACCTTTCCACAATTGAAGCACTTAAAGGGGAGTTTTCCTTTTCCTTTCTTAAGTTTTCCCATGAAGTAAGCTTTTGCTTCATCACTTGATTTTTCATCTTTTTCTCCATGCTTGTTCTTGCCCTTTTTGGATGCTTTGAATGAGACTTCCTTATGTGGTGATCTTCCTTCAATCCTCATCTCATAGGCAGCAAGGATCCCATGTAATTCATCTTTTGATAGCTGATCCAAGTTTGCTAATTCTTCCAATGCTGCAACCTTGGCCTCAAATTTTGTAGAAAGAGACCTTAGAATCTTGTCAACAATAACGGCATCATCAATCTCTTCACCAAGTCTTCTCATGATATTCACCATTTCATCTACACGAAGAAAGTATGAAGCAATATCTTCATCATCTTCCATCTTGAGAGTTTCTAACTTCCTTCGATGAGTTTGCAATTTTGCCTTCTTTACTTTTGCATCTCCTTCATAGATGTTTTGAAGCTTGACCCATATCTCTTTTGTTGATTTGCAACACATGACTTTTGTGAATTCAGAATCTGTTAGGCTGCAAAGAAGAGCATGCTTAGCTTTTGCATTGTTCTCACTTTTCGTCTTTCCGACTTGATCTGTTTGAGGGGTTGATGGAGGTGTATATCCATCAACAACAGATTGCCACACATCAAACCCAAGTGCATTCAAGTATGCTTCCATCTTGATGCTCCAAAATGCATAATTAGTCCCATCAAAGATGGGTGCTTTCACTGTATTGTTGTGATCTGCCATTAGTGCTCTTAAGGATCTCCTTCAAGCGGTTAGGCTTTCAAGAAGGACCTTGCTCTGATACCAATTGAAGAGCACAAAAGATTTACTGAGGGGGCGGGGGAGGAGGCGGCGGGTGAATCAATAAATCAACCAACTTTCAATTCTCCAACTTTTTAAATTTCTAACAATGAACTTTAGATATGATTCAACAAAACAAGTTAACACCACTTTATTGAAAATGATTTAAATGACTTTACAAATGGAATGAAATATGCTAACCAATTTTTTTGAAGAAGTAACACAAAATAACCAGCAATAGATGATTGGATTAGCGTTAGCCTCAAACTGAAAACTGAACTTGAATGGAAGAAACTGAACTTGAATTGAAGAACTACTCAACGTCAAGAATGTGCACTCAAGATCCCACTGAGGGCGAGGTGCTAACATATGACGGAGTCTAGAAAATTGAAATTATATACTGTTAGGCGGATAACCAGCCATAGAAAACATTTCCTCACTACCACCAAACAGTGGGGGGAAAAATTACAATTAAGCACAATTCATCCGCTGCGGCGGGCATCCACAGAGCTGTGGGGATTCACCACTGTGAAGTGGGTATAAGAGTGTTACAAATAGATTGTCCACACTGGCGGTAAACCATCCAGGGTTAATTTAATGATAGAACAGAAAGTAAATTGCAGAAATGAAAGAATGGTTGGATTAGTAATGCTTAATCTCAACCTTACAAAATAAACTCTGCAAATTACTAAGTACAATTGATAAGGAATGAACCTTAGATATAAGTTTGAACCTTTACAATGATATAACACTCAAATACTGAAGTATAAACCCAAAAACTGGAAATTGCAACAATCTGATATAAAAATCAGAATTCTGGAAATTAATAACAGCAGACTGGGAAACAGTAAAATATTCATAACTCACTCATTCCACCCCCGAATTGACTGAAATTTGTTGCAAATGATTCTCAAAAGATAGGCGACCAAACCAGGAGGAAGAAACAGCAGCAAAACACGTTCATTTATTTCTGGCACAATTCCCAATGCAGCTAAAAAGTACGGCCTCCTTGAAAGTTCGATTTTGCAAGAATAAAATAATTACTTGAAATTAAATTCCAAGTCTTTGAGGAATATGGCGCCTAGAGTCAACAAGTTGATTGCTCAAATACCCAGAATGAAAATAAAATCCCTCCAATTGCTATGAACAAAAATCAGCTTCAGCTGAGTAAGAACCAGAAAACCAGAACTATGAAAAACTCCAAAAATCTTCAATATTTGATGCTCAATCTGCTAGTCTGATGTTGAGAAGCAGCAATGTAGCCAACTAGGTGTTATATTGCAAACACGAAATTGGATGAGAGGCTAGGAGGTAGACTTCCTCGAAGCAATATGTCAATTGTCATTTCGACAGCATAACTTTAGCATAATTTTCATGGATCCAATGCTGGAGCAAAAGCCTTCAATAAATAAGAGCTCACAAACTCTTCAAATGCCTGAGAAGCAGACCAAGAGACACAGGAGACCCTTCAATTTCCAAAAACCATTCAACTTCACAAGGTGGCGTCCCAAAAGGCCTCATATAAATTCACTTTATTCAAAAATATAAAAGTGGCGTCCACTTTTCAAGATGATGAAATATTTGAATAAAGACTAATTAAATTTATGATGAAGGCGTACCCCTTCATGGCCCCACTTTAAAACAACTTAAGTTACCTCCTTAGGCCAAGGTGGGGGTCAACAGTGAATTAGAACAAAAAGCCATTAATTAAATATTTTTGCCAACTGAAGACCAAACCACAAATATAACAACTGCTCCAACTGCCAAGGATTAAGAATGGACAACTGCAACTGCCACAACTAGCATTTACTAAAAATAGTAAATAACATGAAATGCCACAAAACTCCAAGCCAAGAAACCCTAATTTCACCTCATTCCAGTCTACGGGTTTCGGAATAGACTGATGAATCAAAGAAGAGCGTATGGCCAAAATGGGGACATTACATGGAAGTAGGCACCAACCTACTTCATTTACAATTGAGATGATTTTTGTAGGCTACAGCCTACAAGGGACACCCAAACCTTTACACTTTTAGTAGGCACCAACCTACAAGGAGAATTAACCCCTAATGCAAGGCACCAAACCTTGACTTGATGGATGAAGCAAATGTCTTCAATCAGATCTGCACTCTCCCAATCCTCCAATCCGCCTTTTTGATAAAACATCTCTCACTTAGCCCACACAAGAAGATGGGTTTCTGATTTAGACTTCTTGAACTTCACTACCACCATCCCAAACTTGAAATGAATGGCAAATATATACTTAGATCAAAGTATGCATCCCTTGGAGAGAGAGCACAACTCTTTGTTTAATTGCACCTCTTCATTTGTTTTTAATATCTCTTCAGAAATGTTATTTAAAAAACTTCAAATTATCTTTAATTACTATTCATACCTGTTAAGAGAGGCACGTCTCTTGATAGAAGTGACGATATTCAAAGAAGCACGTCTTTTGTAAACAAATCATGCCTTTTTCTTTTTGGAACAGTCGTATATGCTTCTTTACTTTATTCACAACTGTTCACACATCCAACTCATACCTTTTTGGAACAGACGTATACTTAAAAAACATCGCATTCTTTGACTTGAAAAAGTTGTATCCTCCAATCAGTTGTGAAGACGTCTCTTTTGAGAAATATGTATGTGTTCATTAAACATGCCTCTTAAAAAAACCATATGTGTTATCTTAATCGTGCATTTGTTAACTTAATCTGTAATCATGATGTCGATATGTAGTAAACTTAAAAACTTGTTAACTTAATCCGTAATCATGATGTCAATCTGAAGTAAACTTAAAACACCATCGATCTGAAGTCAGCGATCTGAATAAGTAATAACTGAATACATATTTGTTCAATTTGGAGTTGAATACTTCTACTTCGGCCTGCACCGTTAATCTGAAGATGATCTAAACATCATCAATTTGAAGATGATTACTTCTACTTCGGCCTGCACTTTCATTAAAAGAGATTTTGTTCCATAGTGATTTTCCTTCGTTGAGCTCAACAATAATCTGATTGCTCCATAGTGGTTTTCCTTCATTAAGCTCATCAATAAATTATTCCAATAATCTAATTAAACCAAACCAAGTCTTGACATCAATGACAAATCTTCTAATAGATAGTGGAAGAATACAAGTCCCTAGAAATTGATTTTCACAATAGACTTAGTTGGGAGAAATGTAGAACAAAAAGGATACGAGGAGGATGGAGAGCTTCTTACCTACTTTAGAACAAGTGTAGGGAAGTGGAACTATGGGATTGGAAAACCAAGAAAACCCATTTTGGTCTATTGATCAGTGATCACGCTAGTTGTCCTCTATGGATGCAAGGTTTGGGGGAGTAGCATGTCAAATCAAAAGTGGAGACAATTAGAAAGAATCCAAAACATCTAAGCACTAGTAGTCTCAAAGTCAAAAAATGACCCCCTATGAGAACCTTTAGGTTGAAGCAAGAACATTCCTGGTGGAGGCATTAGTGCACATTTAGTTGCTAAGTTACTTAAAAAAGGTTGAAAACATTGATAAGCATCACTGGCCCAAAATGGTTGTTGAAGAGGAAATAGACCGTAGGAAGAAGACATGGATGAAGCAAAACAAGTGGATTAGCAAAAGGGACATTAATTTGCAAGAATGACCTAACACTAATGAGGAAATAAAAAGGTTTGTGTTATAAAAATTCAGGACTGGCATGTAAAAAAACAGATTGGCTGAAAAAAATGCTTGATGTCAAAGAGTTCAACCCCATGTGGGAACATGATGAAGCGTATCTGCTGGCTGCAATTAAGGGAAAGGCTAAGCTTCTAGTTGCATGGTTGAGGACCTGTTCACATCATCTTAGGTGTGGGACTGGTAGATGGATGGTCCCCAAGGAAGATTGGGAAGAAATAATTTGTATTTTTTGCAGCAAAGGGGTAGTTGAAACTGAATGGCACTTCATTATAGAGTGCTCAGCATATGAGAATATTCGTATTCAGTATGAAAACAATTTGAAGGTAGAGAGTCTAAATGCGTTATTTGAGGTGGAAAGGCTTCACAAAACGCTTGGTTTCTTGATCAAGATTCATAGTAGAAGAACCATCATTGGAAGGAACTCGAAAATGGATTAAGGATGCGGCCCTTGGTCCCTTAGACTGCTTGGTCTCATGGACACCATTAAAATTCTTTCATTTCATTTCATTTCCACTCAACAAATCATTCAACTAGTACTTGCTGGTCAAGGCAGCTCTCAACTCTTAACTTGCGAAGCAAATATCCTTGGTTATAAATAATTTTATTTTTTTTAGTTTCCAATTCTTCATTAAAGCAGTTCATTCTAGTAGCATTGCATTCTTCTCCTATTGTAGGCCATTTGAGCTTCATTGAAACATATCATTAATTCAAATTCTCTTTCATTCGGCATTGTGTGAGATCTGATGTTGAAATAATTGTGGCTGAATGTGAAACCAGCTGTCATCCATTTAAACCATTACCAATTTCTTTGCAACACTGGGAATATATTGCAAAGGAGTTCATTGTAGGATTGGCACATTTTGATGGCAAAGATGTTATACTTGTGGTGGTAAACCAGCTCACCAAATACACCCATTTATTGGCTATCTTGTCCACCTCCAATTCAAGTCAAGTTGCAGAGATGTTCACAAACTCCATGGTTGTCCAACGATCGTTGTGTTTGATTGTGATCCCCAATTCACTTGTAATTTTTGGAAAGACTTTTTTGCAATCTCAAGGCACTCAACTTGCTAGGAGGCAATGAACAAATGCTTGGAGGGTTATCTTCCATGTTTTATGGAAAACAAGCAATCCCAATGGATTGAGCAGCTACCCCTAGAATAGTGGTGGTCTAACATCAGCTACCACACAGCCCACCAAAATAGCTCCTTTTGAAGCCCTCTATGGATATTTTCTTCCAATGATTGTCAGTTATCTTCTAGATTTCTCCAGGGTGCAAGTTGTTGATGATCGCTGTTAATTTCCAAGTTGCTCAAAACTGTATGAAACAACAAGCTGACCAACATCAACTTGAGGTATATTTTGTTGTTGGAGATTGTGTATGTCTTAGACTCCAACCCTACAAGCAACCTTATCTCAAGCTCAAGGGAAAAAAAATGCATAACTCTAAATTCTATGGGCCCTACAAGATCCCACAGAAAATTAATGAAGTTGTAGTTTGCCTGCAGTTATCTTGCACTTACCAAGGTGGTTGGCCAAACTATCACCATCCAAATTGAATGGGCAGTTTTGGATGATCGAGGAGGATTATCATGGACCTAGAATAGATTTTGGACCTGTTGTGACCTTTTCACACATCGCCCCATCGCTGATGGGGACCCCCAGTTGCCTGCTAGTTTTTAGGGTTTTGTCTCCTTGCAGCGGTTACGAGAGATCACTTTGCTTAGAGTTTCCAGTTAGTTCGTCGAGGGTTACCCGAACCAAGTCATTAATTCATGTTTGAATCAGTGCGTAGATGTCATGGGAGCGCTCAGAAGGCCCAAGAGACGAAGATCGACTGTGAATTCGGCCAATTCTGAGACTTCCTATTTTTTAGGAAAAGTTGCTTTTTCGATTTTTCATTTTTGGCATTTTTGGACCAAACAGGGTTCCCTATTTTTTAGGGTTGCTTTTTCTATTTTTAGAAAGTTTCTATTTTTAGAAAGTTTCTATTTTTGGAAAGTTTCTATTTTTAGAAGGGTCCCGAGTTCTGAAAACGCACTCAGAAGTCCGAAAAACTCACCAGAACTCTCAGAAAATCAAAAAGTAAAAATTTGAAAAATTTGCAAAAAAAAGTTCAAAAACATGAAAATCAGACCAAAAACGTTCGAAAATCTGGAAAAACCAGTCAAAAAACCAGTCCAGATCGATCAGATCTGAAGGTGAAATCATGAAAATCAATTCAAAAATGGAGAAATTTGTAGAAAATCTGCTCAAGGCTGAAATTCGCCATGGAGGATGAGAAGAATGGATGAAGAAATGTCCAAAAGACTTAAGAAGTCCGCCATGCAGCAAGGAAGGACATCCTAAAAAGGTCTTAAAGTCCGCCCTGCTCATCCATGCATGCTATGAAGTCCGCCCTTGATGTCCTTGCACTTCATGAAGTCCGCCTTGCATCTTGGGATTCATCCAAAAGACTTCTAAAGTCCGCCATGCATGTGCCAATCAGCTCTAAAGTCCGCCATGTGCTTGAAGCTCGTCCAAAAGAGTCACAAAGTCCGCCATCTTCAAAGGGAGACATCCCAAAGACCTTCAAAGTCCGCCCAGCACTAGAATGCACGTCCAAAGAAGGCTAGAAGTCCGCCATGTGCTTGAAGCTCGTCCAAAAGAGTCACAAAGTCCGCCCTTAAAAAGTGGGACTTGGCTGAGGTCAAATAAAGTCTGCCTAGACTTATAAAGTAGAGGAAAATTAAAATTTCATTAAGTGTTGATGCCTACCAAGAGGGAAATTTCGAAATATGCTAAGTGTGAAAGCCTAAAAAGGTGGAAGGATAATTTTTGGCCAAACATTATATCATTTCCAAAGGATAAAACGATGAGAATAAGTGCTAAGACATCAAGGGAATTCGCCCTAGAAAAGAGGGACGTCCAAGATGCATATCCAAAGAGGAAGGATGTCCACCATGCACTTGGAAGAAGTTGGTAAAATAGCAAAGACATCCATGACGTCCGTCCAAGATGACAAGGAAGTCCGCCCAAGATGATAAGATGGCAAGATTTTTTTTGGCTAAGTGTCAAGGCCAAATCCAAAGAAAGTTCTAAAATTCGCCTAAGTATAGAGGCTAATGGATGAGAAATGAAGACGTTGGCTAGACATCCAGACATTTTTGAGAGGACAAATGCCAAGCTTGAAGGGACAAATGCTAAAGAATATCAGGATGTGGCAAGGAATGAAACGGAATATGCCTAATACGATGAGGGAAAAGAAAGGCAAAATTTGCCTAAGTATGGAAAATGCGAAGAAATTGTCAACTTTGGCTAAAGAAAATGCACGAGGTAAAAGGAAAGGAAGGATCGTCCTTGACCAAAAGGATGAAGAATATGTCAGACGTCAGGAAAATTCGACCGGCAAAGACATTCGGACAACGATATTGCCTAGAAAAAATTCGACCGAGCAAGGAAATATTTGACTTTGGCAGAGGAGAATAAGCTTAAAATCTCGCCTTGGCAAAGAAAAATGAGGATCTGGCAATGAAATTTTCGACGGAATGGCTTGAATTTTGGTTTGGCTAGACGAAATCAAGGACAAAATCGGAAAATACACTCTCAGCCAAGAAAAACGGAAGAACAATCGAGATAGCCATGGGTCCAAGACGAACGGGTTGGAATTAATTAAAATATTTTAATATTTTAATAATTAATTCTCAACTATTTGGAATTTAAAAATACCTTGGACAGAATCAAATTTGCCAGACACGAATCGGAAGAAAATGAAGGACGCCAGGCAAAGATGAAATCCAGCGAGAAAAATTAAATTCATCACGAATTTAATTAAATATTTAAACGTTTATTTAAAAATTCGAAAAATCAAAGATAAGCATAAAAATAAGAAAATCGAATTTTTGAAGATCAAGGAGATTTGTCCGGATAAGTTCGAGACTGAGCCTTGTCGGAAAATAAAAGGAAAGTTGCCTGTTTGGAAAATGAAAACAAATCGAGGATCGAGAAGAAAGATGGCAGTTGCTAAATCGAATTCAATCTTTCAGCATTATAATGAGTTTCAGCAACTCATTTTTCCACACACAGCTGAAGAGAAATTTGATCTTTCTCGAAATCGTCAGGCAATCAATTCATCAATAGGCAAAGTCGAATTGTCCAGAAGGAGAAACAGTGTTATGCTGAGGAATTTTTCGCGGGAAAAGAAAAAGAAAATTTTCAAAGCTGAATTCTTCTTGAAGAGGGGCGCACTTTTCAAAAAAATCAGATTTTTAAATCTGATTTACATTTGACGATCCTTCACTGAGGTTTGAGGATTGGTTAATTAAATTTGCTATCTTTTTATGCCCTTTCCTCTTGACGAAGTTCTGGCAAGAATTTTCAACTCCATCAAAGTCACTTTCAGCTTGCTTTTTCGCAATATTTTAATTATTTGAACAGCTGAAAGTTATTATTTTTTTTTCGAATCCAAGGCACGAGGTTTAAACTATTTTAAAAGTCTTTTTATTAATGTTAATTTTATGACTGCAGGTTGACGGACACGGCAGGAGGATTATCAAGGAAGCTGAAAATGAAGTTCGCCAATAAGGGTGCCCAAAAGGAGACCAAGGTCATCTCAAGGTGGAAGAATGTTGTAGATACTGACCTCGGACATGTGGATTTTGACGAATCCAAGCAAAGAGTATACGGTCAGAAGGGACTTCCCACAGCAATAGCCATAAGAATGGTCAGAAACGGGATCTTCCAAGCAGCTGGATTCCCACCGGCCATGGATTGTGCTGAGTTAATGGTGGAATGTGCTCGCCATTATGATGCTCAAAAGAGACAGATCATCGCCCCTGACGGACGAGTCTTGGCACATTTGAATGAAGTTGTAATCCAAGAAACCTTTGGCATCCCTGAGCATTCAAGAACGATCTATAAGACCAAAGAAGAAACCAAAATGCTATATGACAGCAAGGCAGATTTGTGCGCCACCACAGTCAACAAGGTATGGATGGACAAGCCAAAGCCATCAATCAAGAAGATGCCCAAGAGACCTCGCCGCACGGATTTCAAGGAAGATTTTGGAGATATCGTGCTGATGCTGAACAGGATCGCAGGCAATCCGCAAGGCGCCTTCTTTGAGAGCTGGATGTACTACTTCATCGATGAGGTCACCTCCGGAGTTAAGATGTTCAACTGGTCACGGATGATAAGTGACAACCTTCACGAGCAACTGATCAACCTTGAAGAGACTAAGTCTTTTCACATGAGTTCATATGTGATATACCTATTGGCCAGATCATACAGATATCCAGGACTGGTCTGCAAAGGCAGAATTGGCAATGGAGAGAACGAGCTCAGGCCTTACGACTGCTATCCTCAGCTCCAATTGAAAGAAAAGACTCACTTCAGGAGGGTGCATGATGCATTCCTAATGCATATCACCAGAAAGCTCCAAGGAGGAATACATCAAAGGCTGAGCCATGAAGCAAAAAGCCTTATCAGCAAATACGGGTCTTGGTTCATCCAATTCCCGAAATTCACATATATCAGGATCCAGGGATTTACTGGAAATCCCTATAAATTGCCTATCTATCCGACTAATCGGATGGTATTGCTCGAGGTTTTGAGATAATTAGAAGAGTACCAGAATATTCATAGGCCGACCAAGAAAGCGTCCGTCACATTCCCTTTTTTCATCG
>VDFB02321991.1:29785-42192 GCA_007258455.2 Sequoia sempervirens | reverse complement strand
AGATTCTCAAGGCTACCTTTGAAGTTAATCGGACTATATAGAGTTGTGGAAGTGCCTGATCAGGTGGAAGATAATGATGCAGATCTTCTTCAGCACTATGACTATGAACCTTACAAGAATAAGCCATTGCCTCCAATTAATTGGTTTGAAGAGGAAATAACTAATTTGAATCAAATTATTGAGCCTGTCAAGAAGTATTCTAGATTGTGGGTTAAGCATAAAATTTTGGAGTTGGAGGCTCAAGGTGCCAAGTTCACCTATGATTTAATGGGAGACTTTGAGTCTTAGGATGAAGAAGTAGTTGAAACCAACAAGGAGGATGAAGTCACGAAGCCCCATGATGAAGAGGCTTTTGAAGAAACGGTATCTATTAAAAGAAGAACTAGGATCCATGTGCAAACAAAGCAAGGAGGAAAGTTATCTCCTAAAATTAAGAAGGTTCCTCAAGCCAACACCAGTGTTGAAGTAGGAGAGACCTCACAACTAGTGAGGAAAAGAAGAATACTTACTGAAAGGTAGAAGGCTACAAAATCCAGAAAGAATGAGGCTGCCACAGATGCTCCCTTTGCTACAAAGGTGGTGGAGTTGGAGAGTTCAGGGGAAAAGCCCCAAGTTTATGTGAGGAGAAATTCTCCTAAGCAGAAGTTTGCTCAAACAGAAGAAGTGAAGATAATAAAAGAAGAGCTGTAAGATGAAGAGGCACCTATAGATGATATGGAGAAGAGAGCAGCTCCAAGAAATAATTCTCCCATTCCTTCTCCACCTTCTTCACACCAAAATGTACAAATTTCTGAGGATGCACTTCCAGAGGAAGGAAATATATCTAATAACCCTGAGTAGTTGAATGAAGATGATGAAAATATTTCTACTCCTAATAGTGGGGAGTGGAGAAAGTTTGTCCAAGAAATAAGGCAATCAACCTTCGGAGCTGAAAGCAAGAACATAGAATCAAAGGTTTTTCAAGGACAAATATCAAGGTCCCCTGAGAAGGTAATAGTTTATGAGCCACAAAGTAATCCTGAGGAAGAAGATAATAGAGAAGAAGATGTTGCCGATAGTCCTAATCAAGGCAAGGAAGGATAAGAAAATCAACCAGAAGTTGAGCAGCATGTTGAAGTAAATGTGGTTGATAGTCCCAATAGGGAAGTGGCAACTGAACCATCTGCAACTCCAGAATGGTTAGAAAAGAGGCTTAGCAAGAAGACAATTATTGTGCAAGAAGAGACCCCAAGTTGGGATAAATTGCTTGAACAATGGGGGCAACCTAAGCAAAGAAAAAGGGCCAAGACAGTTTCTAGGATTCCTAGGGATGAGTTTAATAATAGGGTTATCCACGTAGCCATTCCACCAATTGATAAGTTCAAAGATGAAGTCAGGTCCTCCGATTACAAGGTACAAACAATCAACCTAGGGCCCACAACTAGAGAACATAAAAAGGAAGAGTTCCAGGAGTCCTCTTGGGAAATTTTAAGGAGATTAGATAAGGAAATAGAGGAAAAAGAAAGATTGCAAAGGCAATTGAATGATGTGTATAAATATGTGCAATATTTAATGAAGCCCTTGCAGACTATGGATAGTGAGGGAGTTGTGCCAGAAGGATTATTGCCTAAGGAGGAAGTCATTGAAATTGAAAGATTAAAGTCTTTTGTGCATTGTACTCATAGTTGGCCGCATGATGTCAGTAGCAGAGGGGATGAAGCAGTTGAGCAGATTCTGAAGATATACACCAATGCTTTTGATTTTCTGGAACATATCTCACAGGTTGTTACAAATTGCAAGAATATTAATGAAACAACTGACAATGAAATTTTGTAGATGCCTAAGAATGAGTTGGCCAAGTTGGTCATCCTTTCCCGAGATGAGGTTGATAAGGTAAAGGAATGGATTGAGATATGTAATTATAGAAAGGAGCTCCTATCCAAAGTTTTGAAGAAAATAACAAAAATACAAGGGAAGGTGAAGGAGATACATGATGGTTGCATCAGTTTCTTGGAAATAATGACTGGCAGGAAGAAGTTCGGCCAAAATAATATGAATGTTGGTATATTGCAGGGATGGTGGCATGAGATATATGCTCATTCTAATGGTGCTCCAATTGCAAAAGAAAAAATGGAAGATGCAGCAATCTATATTTCAAAATTGGATAAATACCATGAGCTACAGATTGAATGGAATAAGGTGATGCCCCAATATTTGGAAGAATTTGAAAATGATAAGACAAGAATTAAATTTATTCTAGTTTTAAATTTAGAGGATATGAAGGAAGTATTGGGGAAGTTTAGGGAATTATCCAATAAATTAGAAGCTGACAAGGAGAGAGAAAATCGCCAGCTTGCAGCCACATAGATTTTTGTGCCAGGCATGTGACTTTTAGCCAACTAGATGGACGACTTCAAATTTTGTGCCACCAAGAGGATATTTTTGAAAGAGCCCAGGCCGAATTGGATGGAGCCCCAAGCATTAAATGCAAAATTTATTTTATTGGAACTTTCTAGGCTGACCTAGCTTGGCTGACCTTTTGATGTAAACCCTAATCTAGGCCGACCTAGTGGAGGGATTTCTATAAATTGAGGATCTTGCTTCATTTGTAGAGGTTAGAAAAAGTTAAGTGATAGTTGCATGAGCTAGAGCTAGGAGTTAGTATTTTCTGAGAGCAAGTGTTGTTACACTGAATACTGGAATTGTTGCAACATTGGGTGATTCAATATAAGTAAACACATTGTTCTTTGGTGCTCTTTCTTGTGTTGTTTCATCTTGCATGGTTCTTGTTATTCCATCTCTTTGAGATTTCTTTGAGATCATTCAATATATGTTAGATTTAGAGTTAGATGTGATGCAATGGTGTTTATGATTTAATATTTGAAGTGTTTGAACAATCCTTGGTCCATACTTTTAGCAGCTTGCTGATTGTAAGTTGCTGTGTAAAGTTAGCCTAGGCCTTATATTTGTGTGCTAAGTTCAATTGTGGGTATTTATTCATTTCAATTGCAAAATAGGGTTGATTTGGGTGGATGCTCCATAATCTGAAAATCTTTAATTCCTTAGAAGATTGCATTGTTTCTATGAGATTACAGATTAGATCTGGGTTAAATAGGAATTGGTTTTGAGGGATTGGTCCACTTTGAGTGTTTTATCATTTACATTGTTGATCTTAGGAATCATTTTAATCTTAGGATCTCTCTAAACCCTTATCTTTTGTCATTTCTTTTAAAATCTGAGTTAGATTTAGGATTTTAAGTATCATTACATTGCAAGATCTGATAAGTTTGAAAGTTCCAACATTTGTTTTGTAAGGTCCCTTTGTGATTACCATCATTTTCACATATTATCTGAGCTGTTTATGCATTGTCAAGACCTGACATTAGAGACCTTGGGGTTATCTCTTGAGGCTTGCTGATAGAGATTTACCTTTCAAGAGAGATAGGATTTCCATATTTTGTCTGAGTTGTTGCTATGCAGAAAACACCATCGACAGTTTCCTTCACACCAGTGTAATTATGCTTCACATACTATACTCAAGTCACTTCACATGCATCTGAACATTTGAAATAATACATGACATTACATTAACACTCTTTTATGTCAGCCAGGGATAAAAAAATAGCCAGGATGAAATAAGGTGGAGGGTATGTGCAGGATCATCATGGAAAAAAAGGCCCTCAAGTGGCGATGAAAATTCATAAAATCAGAGTTAGGCAACTTGAAGTAAAAACTTGAATAATTTATCTATATTATTTCAAAAATATGTAAGAATAGAATTTATGAATTAGATATAGTTTCACAAGCTACTAGGTTTATTTAAAAAATAATAAAATCTATTTGACAAGAATTTGAAATTTCAATGCGGTGTACTTAAATTTTAGGAAAAAATAAGTAGGTGTCTATCACGACCACCCTAACCACAATAAAATGATAATAATTTTTATAAGATTTTAGATATAAGTAGAGGACTCATGTCTAGTGTGATGCATATTTTTTGTAATGTTTTTCTAAGTAAATAATTAATTATGATTTTTTATTACAACTTTAAAAAATAAGCTTCATAACCTAACCACCTTAACTTGGTCAAAACTTCATGAAATTCATTTTTTTTAAAATCTATAGTATCACGAGAAGCATAGAATGTGATAAATGTTTCAAATTAAAAAAATGTTATAATGTTTTAGAAAGCTATAGATATTTTTCAATTAGCCTATCCATTCGGACTTTGATAAGTAATTCAAATAGAAAATGAATAATAATGATTTATTAAATTCAAAGTAAAACATAATTTATATTGGTGGAAAGCTGAGAATCTCTATTAAAAACCCTTTTCATTTAATCAATTTAGGGTAAAAAAAAAAGTGGTTAGCCACATGGGCCATCATATCACTTACATATAGCCACTTTTTGGTCCATCATGATCCTGCACATACCCTGGACCTAAATTCAATTTACATGAAATGTGTAATAGGTTAATATGGAATTTCAATTTTCTTGCCTCCAAACAAGCATGATGTTGTGCACTACCACAGGGACCTTAATCAGTCCTATCCTAACACCACACACAAGATTTGAATTTCTTACACTACTAGCCATTACCACACATGCCTTGAACTCGAATAGGTTGATAGACAGGAACAAAGAACCTTTTGTCACTTCAAACTTCTTGCACACTGAAAATATCCTTCATAAAATTAGGAAATTGATATAATTAGTGTAGACATACTCTCCTTCCAAAATGTAGAGAAAAACCACATTTTTGAAAGAAATGCCAACCATATTTATATTTCCAAAGAAATATATCTACCCAAAAGATATCCTTGTGCATACTTTTGGACCACCACAATCATACTGACTGCATACTCTACATGGTATATTAAGCATACAATACACACCAACTCCTGGAAGGAAATCACTCCTTGAAATAAAACTTGATTTAGTGATATGATTGATGAGACAACTTCTTCATGATTAACACCTTCAGATACACAACATGCTACCGTAAATATAACATATATTTATTAAAATTTCCTGCAACAGAACATGACTAGCCCAAGGGAATATAATGATAATTCAAGTACTCCTATAATCTTTTTCATTCATGGCAACCTTGACATCAAACTTCATCAATGACAAACCTTTGGCATCAATAACATTTTTGACAACCTTTACACCCTTTGACATCAATGACAACCTATGCTCAACATCAAGGAGAAGTACATTCATCATATAATATTTCATTGATAAAAATGGAATGAATATGGTATATTTTGAGTATCATTTAGAATAGATGTATCATGAATTGAATCATGTGAAAGAAGAGTTCTCAAAGGTAGAATATAGTTAGGATTAAGCACATGACTATCACTGTCCATAGAAAAGGTATGCAATATGTGAGAATCATGGAAAAGTACATAACTTAAGGGTATCCAATAGAGAAGGGAAATCAATAATTAAATCTCTAAAGGAAGAATAGCTCATATGTGATTATACAATGCTTCATGGAAAATGTGCTTCTACTTACATGATAAAATGCCACAAATTTTGTATACATGTCAAGATTAGTAATGGAAGCTTGTGTAGAAGCCAAAGATAAGGGACAATGAGAGTCCATGATGTAAGGATAAGACAATAAAGGTCTATCTAAGGGTAGGGATCACAAATTATAAATAATATATAAATGGTATAATAATGAGGTATAATATGAAATGAATAAAAAAACCAATCAAATTAAGCCCTATAGATTACTACAAGGGTGGGTGGGGTGAATGAAAGTAAGATTAAATAAACCCTAGAATAAAAACATATTGAAAAGGAATAATATGTAGGAAATGAACATTGATAAGATCTAAAAATAATAATACAATTGGAAACTATAGATATAAAACTCTAAAAAGAGAGGAAGGTAAACCCCTAAGGTCAAACCCTTAGAGGTGTAAGATTGCACAAGTTTACCAAAATTTAAAGGAAAAATAACCTTTTCCTAATGTAAATGAGGGTAACTAAGTAAATTCATACAAATGAAGCATATATTATTCTATATTAATTAATATATTTATGAATGATAAAGCATGCAAATTGAATGTCAATTTAGGGAATTAAATGTAAAGGAAAAGGTACTTATATCTAGGAATGATGATCTAGTAGATAAATCTTATATGCCACTCAAATCTACTATCTTAGGATTGAAGATGAATGTTCTCTATTTGTACCTTACCTTGGGATCAAACTAGTCTTTGAATTTTGCTTCAAGTCAAATATGCACCTTTATGGTTGATCCTACATTGTGTATATTTGATTTTCCATGCAAAGGTGGCCATAACTCTTGAAGTGATTTTGTGCACCACAATTTTTTTAATATATGCTACCTAAAACTTTGTTTTGTATAATCTATCAAGGGTTAGTCATATTTAAAATACCTTGGGAAGGTGTCTAGATTGCAAATGTCATGTTCTCCTAGGTTGACACCCTTGATTAGTCCAACTTTATGGTCATGAAAATGATGGAAGACAACACTCTTTAGTCATGCAAATGTCTTAAGATGCTAATGCAAAATTTAGGTTCCTTTTAGTGCTCCATATCCAAAAATTTCTATAATCGTTCTCTTTAATGCATAAGGTTTTAGATAGGAACTATATATAATTGAATGACTATGAATGCACATTGAATTCCTTTAAATACTAAGACATAGCCTCTAATCATTTGAAATGTGTGCCAAGTTGGCTCAACCTAGGAGTGAAATAAGTGAAATTAATGATAACAAATTTTAACAATCCATGAAGATAATTGTTAAATGTTTCTGGATTTGATGCAAAAAAATACTAAACACAATCTAAATCCAAAACAGTTAACAATTAGGTGGGAGTTAACAAAATTTTTAATTTGAATTTTTAAAATTTAAGGGTCAACATTGCATAGTGTAGGATTGATCCGACACATCATATGATTGACTTGGGATAGGTAAGTGCTAATCTAAAAATTGAGAAATGAATATGTAGGAGAAAGTGCAAGGGTAGGTGTAATAAATATTAAAAATACCAAAGTATATGTAGATAAAGTCAAAAATATAAAAGGACATGTAAATAGATATGTACAATAGATGAAAAAATGAACCTAACATAACAGAAAAGTGTACCCATTTGTTAATTAGCCAATAGGCTACATATAGTGTGAGACTTGAGCCTGAAACAAGTCTCACGTCTGCGAACCATTGTTGAGTCATCAAAAAACAAGTTTTAGCTGTCATATAATGGTAAACTAGTTGTCATTGAATGGTAAAAGCCTCCAAAATATCAGGTGAAAGCCTCTAAAATCTCACTTATCACGTAAAAGCCAGATAAATATTGATTTTCCAACTGGATGAAAACATTCTATTTCCATTGCAATGTTTTTTGTCAATTTGATGGCAACTTTTGTTTTTCATTTGCATTGCTCTATGTTTTAAATATGCATGCAAAATTGCAAATATTTCAAAATTAGATAATACTTAATTTCTTTAAGGAAAAATCTAGATTTGGCTAAGTTTATTTCATTCCATTATTTAGCACTTATTATTAATTGTTTAATCCAACCACATACAATAAAGCAAATTTAGAAGAAAAAAAAAGTAGAAGACTTACTATTGCAGATTCTCCCTAACTCTTATCCTACCAATGCCTATCACGGTAACCTTCTGTGCGTCTGTGTGCATATGCTAGCCACTATCCTACCCTGGTAGGGGGGCATAGCCATTTTGTAGCTTTGTGGAAAAGACTCATCTTCATGGCGTCTAACTTCAAGTCATGTGTGGTGGAGGACTTCTGATTGACAAAGTCAAGCTACTGTCGAGACTCATGAGACACATTAATAATTGACAGGAAAGACAGTAACCACTTTAATATTCCTAAAAATGGGACTATCCATGTGCGTAGATTCTGTTTCTGCACCAGAAAGGAAAGTGAGTTAGATTCTGTTTCTGCAATGGAGGTTAGACACCATATTGTGCATGCTCATTGTGAGTGAAGGTAGGTATAAACACTTGGAGAATTTATTTTTCTATTGATGTGTGGATCTCATTTGTTCTTGGATTAGTATTATGAGGAATATTGTAAAGGTTGTTCAGTACTAGTGAATAATTCCATGTCTTGGATAGCTTCTTCGATTGAGAGTGTTGATTTCTTATGAAGGTTTGGAGATTAATGTGTATTGTATTGTTTTGTTGCTAAGAATACATTCATTTTGATGCTTTGGAGATGCTTGTTTCTCTATAAGAGGTTTCATAGGTTATATCAATGTCTTTGTCTTTTGTGATTGTTCTATTCTTTCCTTCATTTTTTAATTCTTTAGTGGTGTTATTATTCTAAAATATTATTGAAATTTTGAATAAATTAGATAAATTATGACACCTTTTTTTGTAGGATTAGGTAGGAAATTATTTCTTAGTTTATTTCATTTGGTATTAGATTCTAGTCATTTTTTTTAGACTTGTGAGAGACATAAGAATTATTTTAGATTAGCGGATTATGGATCATGTTGCATATTTCCTTGGAGTCCATCCTAATATTTTTGGAGTTGCCGATATGGTGTCTTGGAGCTTCTATCTACTGTATGTTATACGTCCTTAATTATTTGGAGGTTGTGGAGTCAATCATTTGGTGACATGTAGCTTTTGTTTACCCCTAGGATATATGGTCACGTGGAGGTTATGGAGTTGTTTATATGATGAATTGGAGCTCTTGCTTATCCCCTCATATACTTGGTCACATGGAGCTTGTGTAGTTGGTTGTATAGTGATTTGGAGCTCTTGCTGATCCCCAAGATACTTGATCATGTGGAGGATTTGGAGTTGATCATTTGGAAACATAGAGCTCCTATTTATTCCTTAGTATTTTTGGTTGCATGTAATTGATAGAGGAGTAGTTCATATAGTGTCTTTGAGTTCTTAGATGCATGCAATTGGTGGAGGTTGAAGGTGATCATATGGTGTCCCAGAGTTACTATTCAACCCCTTGGTCCTTTAGAACATGTACTTACATATTGTAGGCTCACTGTGTATTAGATCTCCATGTTGCATATTTGTGATATTACACTGTTTAGAATTTGAATCTCTTGGTTCTACAATTGAGGTTGTTTTTGACATGTTAATGGATTTATATTTACATCCAGTGGTTGTGTGTGGCTTGGTACTACATGCAAGGCATCCATTTTTAATGAGTCTGTATTTTGTAGGTTTTTTTGTTTAAAATTGATGTTTTTTTGTAGATCTATGGAAGATTTTTTTTAATAGATAATAATTCTAGAGGGTTGTCCAAATGAGAGAGATAGAGTTTCCAAATTGTATGCATGCTTTTGAGTATGGTTGAAGTCTCATTCATTAGAAGCTTGTGCTTGATCTATTGTTGTCTTATAGTTGTAGATTTATATTATTTTAGATCTAAGGATATTTCATATCTAATGTTTATTCCATGAGAATAATATGCATGTGTTTTAGGGTCTACATGTTTTAGTTGTTTTAAGAAGTATCAATTTTAATATTTGCAAGTTTTATGGTTTATTTTAGTTTCATTTTTGTTTATGGAAAATGCTTCTAATCACCTTTTTTAGATCATATATGTGCAATATGAAGTTGTAGATGGTATATTTTATACATTCATGTTGTATGAAGAACTCGAGAATTTTTTTGAGTAGTGGTGGTGGTCATATGTGTGCAATATAGAGATTTCCCATGAAAATGGTGGTAGTGAGTTTCTAGTCCTTTGAAGCATGTTTGTTATTTGTTGTAGACTATTTAGGTGTTGTACAGAAGTATGACAAGTGTATTATAGTTTTTAATTTTGTTGGCTTATGGCCATCATTTAGAATTGGCATGTTGACTAGCACAAAGGTATTGAGATAGATTGTTAAGAAGGTATTTTTAAGGTCACATAGGAAGAAGGAAGAGGCATCTTTAAAATTTTGAATATGTGAAATATGCTATCATGAGAGGATCTATATGATAGTTCAGTGGGATCTTTGTTTAAGAATATGGTTGTGAAAAACTATTTTTAAGGTTAAAGATGGCAACATGATGCCATGAGAAGCTCCTAAGTACAAATTTTGAGTTTTTATATTATATGGTTGTGCTTGAAAATTTATCATAGAGATGTTGATCTTATCACCATGGTAAGATCCTAGTAAGCATGCAATAATACTTTGGTTGAGATTTGGTCATGCGAGTGATATTTAATTTTGAAGATCTTTAATCATGATGCTAGGGAAGCTCTAGACCACTTTTAGTGGGAGTTTCGGTAGTGATGTGGATTTATCTATTAGAGACATATCTTCTATTATGAAAATGTAAATCATGGTTCCATAAGGGAGTTCTTGGAGTTTTTACTGATCATGTAGTAGGAACATTGACTACGATTTTTAGTTAATATTCTATTATTGAGTAAAATCATCATTTGGACTTGGAGAATGACTTTCCTACATATTATATTGTGGTTCGAATTAGATGATCAAATGTGTAATTTTTTTTGCTAGATAGATTAGGGAGGCCTTAGAGATCTCTTAACTTTGTTGGAGATAGAATGAAAAAATCTGATGATTCACAGTTAATATTTTTTAGCTAAAAGACCAAGGAGCCTACTCCTGGATTTGAATGTGGGTTTATCATGGAATTTATGAGGATATTGTTTAGAGAGTGAGTCAAAGTGTTTACTGAGGAGGTGTAACAATCTCATAATTCACTCTTAAAGATGTTTTCTTAATAGATAATGTTACTTGATAGGTATATGAACTTTTTTTTTATATATGTGCATTTTTCTTTTTCATTCTTCTAATGCACAAGTCTAAGACTATGGAGAAGTCAATTTTTAGGATGAGTTTGATAAGTATAGACACACTTATTGGCTAAGGGAACTACTTCTTTGGATGAGGGAATGAATGCTGGTGAAATATTCACCTTTTGCAAATTTTACATCTTTTACATTTTTGATTCAGTATTGTTATGTTTGACCTTGGAGTAAAATGGTTAGATGTTGAGTCAAAGTTTCTATATAGGGATTTGGAGAAGGAGATCTATGCCACACAAATAGATAAATTTGTCATGTTGTATGAATGACATGGTTTACATGATATCTCTTTATGGATGTAGGTTTACAAGCTAGTGTGTGGCCTCATTTATATGGGAACAAAGTTTCATTTGAGTAGTGTTCTTCTAAACTAGATGAGATAGTGGAAATAGGTGAAACCTTTATGCAAGTGTAGTTAGTAATTTTTTATGGTCTACACTAGACCAAATATTGCTCAAGTAGTGGGAATCCTATGTAGGTATATGCCCATTTTAGACAATGAGTATTATATTATGGCGAAGAGGGTCTTCAAACATCGTTGAGACATGTTTGAGTGTTATATTTTTTCCATTGATGATAAAATTTGAGCATGATTATGGATATATTAGGATTTATTTATTTTGGTTAGGTAGGAGATGTGGATAATAGGAAAAATATCCTATAGGTATGTGTCTACCCTATACAATGCGTGATAAGTTGGATGATCAAGGGACATGTTGTAGTTTCTCTTTCAATTTTAGAGGCATAGAATATGGTAGCTACTCATGCTTGTAAGGAGAAAACTTAAATTTATGGAGTGTGTTAGGATGATAGGTTGAAGTAGGATGTAATGTGACAATTAGAGTGTCACCAAAGTGGTAAAGGATCCTATTTCTATGTGTAGATGAAGCACATTAATGCGTAGTATGTGAATGTTGTTTCTTTGATTAAGCTCATGAGAACAAAGAATTAATATGGTATAGAATGACGATGGGGATGCACTCTTTGTAGTGAGTTTTTTTATTTTCTATATATTTCTCATTATGTAAAATGTATACATCAAGCGAGAAAATGTTGTGAAAGATGTTGTACACCTTGAATAAGATATTTGATATTTTTAAAGTTGTGATCCATCTTAAAATGGGGCAACATAATTTTTGGGTGCAATATTTTCCTTGGTAGTTGTTATATGAGACATTGGAAATGCACTTAATATGGTAGTTAAATTTGGGAGATGAATTAAATAGTAAGGGTCATGGTCTAGTGAGAATATGGATTGATGAATTAATATGGGAGGAACACAAAGAAAATGCATTTAATATGGGAGTCACATTGGAGAAATATATTTAATCATTGGATGTTTTGTTGAAAAAAATAATCTAGGGTCACATGAAGATAAGTAAACTTGAGTGATTGAATTGGAGAGAGCATTTGAATTTCCTTGGTGGTTGTAATAAATCTTGGTCCTAAATTCAAACTACCTTGGGAGTGTCACTTGGGTGCATTAAGAATGGATATAATAATTAGTAATATTTACCATTATTATTTATCTTTTTCCTATTTGTAAGGGGCTTGGGATAGATGTTAGACATAATCTTGTTCATTTTCATTAAGAGTGAAGATTGGTGTACACAC
>VDFB02321991.1:0-29765 GCA_007258455.2 Sequoia sempervirens | reverse complement strand
CTCAAGACTAAAGACGAATGTTCTCTATTTGTACCTTACCTTTGAATCAAATTAGTATTTGAATTTTTCTTTAGGTCAAGTATGCACCTTTATGGTTGATCCCACATTGCACATACTTGATTTGGCATGCAAAGGTGACCAATAACACTTGAAGTGGTCTTGTGCATCATGAATTTTTTTAATCTATGTTGCCTTAAACTTTGCTTTGTACAAACTATCAAAGATTAGTCATATTTAAAATACTATGGGAAGGTGACTATATTTCAAACGTCATGTTCTCCTAAGTTGACATCCTTGATTACGGTAACTTTATGGTCATGAAAATGATGGAAGACAACACTCTTTAATCATGCAAATATCTTAGGATGCAATGCAAAATTTAGGTTTCTTTTAGTGCTCCAAATTGAAAAATTTCTTGGATCGTCCTCTTTAATGCATAGGATTTTAAATAGGAACTATATATATAATTGAATGATTACAAATATAGATTAAATGCCTTTAATTATCAAGACATAGCAACTAATCATGTGAAACGTGTACCAAGTTGGCTCAATGTAGGAGTGAAATAAGTGGGAGTTAGCAACATTTTAATTTGAATTTTTGAAATTTGAGGGTCAACATTGCATAGTGTAGGATTGATCCGACACATCATATGATTGACTTGGGATAGGTAAGTGCTAATCTAAAAAAGAGAAATGAATATGTAGGAGAAAGTGCAAGGGTAGGTGTAATAAATATTAAAAATACGAAAGTATACGTAGATAAAGTCAAAAATATAAAAGGGCGTGCAAATAGAAAGGTATAATAGATGAAAAAATGAACCTAACGTAAGACGAAAGTATATCATTTGTTAATATACAATAATTATATTAAACCATTCCATCAAAAAGACCCAAAACTAAATGAAAATTGACATAGATATTACAATAAGTCTTAAATAAATTTAAAAGAAAAAAAAAACTGTAATCAAGCAGAAGACTTACTATTGCAGATCCTCCCTAACTCCTATACTACCAATACCTATCACGGTAACCCTCTGTGCGTCTGTGTACATATGCTAGCCACTATCCTACCTTGGTAGCGGGGCATAGCCAATTTGTAGGTTTACGAAAAAGACTCATTTTCATGGCGTCTATCTTCAAGTCATGTGTGGTGCAGGACTTCTGATTGACGAAGTCAAGCTACTGCCGCGACTCACGAGACACTTTAAATATCATGTACGAAAGGACAAATTGATTGTTTGATAATATCATCTGCAAATGGACAACTTTAATAATTGACAGGGAAGAAAGTACCACCCACTTTAATATTCTGAAAAATGGGATTATCTATGCGCGTAGATTCTGTTTCTGCACCAGAGAGGAAAGTGAGCACTGCGAAGAAAAAGGCAGAAAACGCGTGAAAAGAAAATTTGGCCAATTGGGTTCGAGTTTGTTCCCCGTCGCTGTTAACAATACATATGCGTTTATATCATCAGTTCCTGTTGGGGTAGACCAAGTTGCCAAGTCAAGTCAGCATCCACAAATTTATATGGAGGAAACAATTTTGGAGGAACTGGATAACTGTCATCCGTGATCTACGTCTTTGTTTGCTACTTACAACTACACGAAGTTCCGTGCTTTGGAAATACGTGTACTTGAGTATTGTGAACTGTGGAAAAATCATGGATAATATGTGAACTGAGGAAAAATCATGAATGATCTGATCAAAGATCTCAGGATGATATTTGTGTGCTTGTTTACTTATCTCATACTGAAACACTCCAAATTCCCAAATTCCATTTTGAATCCAATTCCCATCACACTTCGCCCAGCTTGGAACATGATGTTGATCTCCATGATTCAGACGCAAGTGGTATGGTTCACCATCAACTTCGACCTCCTGATGAAGCAATGGATGACGAGCAAGAATTCATGTCTACAAATGGAGACCACCAAGTTGTGTCTTTCCCTACTGTTGACTACAAGGAATATCATTTTGATCATGGAGATTTAGGAAAGATAATTTGTTTATGGATTAATCATGGTCCAAGTGAGTTGCCCCAGCTACTAATCTTTCCTGAAGTTTTGCTTGAGTTTCAGATTTGTCCGTTGAAAGAATATTTTTCTGAGTTTAAAGATAAGTTTGCAAAACTTCGCACTATGACCGCTGCTTTGTTGTTACTCCACATCCTGAGAAATCATGCTAGGAGTTGTATATACTTAGGTCTTTTGACTATTGCTTGCTTAAAATTTTTGTTTTTTGTTTAGAAGTAGGTTTTCTTTCTCGGTTTGCTTTAGATTAGTTGCTTTGCTTTCTTAGTTTAGTTTGCTTGCCCGTTTTGTTTTGCTTTCAATAAAGGGGCTCCCATTTGTGAAGGGCGTTGTATCTTAAGAACTCTAGCGTCTGTGCTATCGTGTTCAGTCCATTTCTTCGATTAATATTCGTGGAGAATCTATGAATCCTAGATTAATTGTTTCTAAAGTATCTTGAGGTTAAGGTTAGTACTTGACTAGAAAGGAAGTCATCTATTGTGTCTTGACACCGAGTCTTACAGTTATTATATCTTACACACTTAATGAATTCTTTGAGTCGTTATGGTCTCCTAGGTGAAGTTGTTGGCTAGAAAGTAATCAAAAGTCTTGCTTCAGCGCCACTATAATGCTCAAGCCCAGGTGAGCTTCATTGCTTACAAGCCAAAGTGTGGATCTTTTTGACTTTCATTTTACTTGTAAAGGGGATCTTAAGACCCGACCTACAAGTTACAAGAGAAAAACGTATTCATAACTTGCAATCGGGCCTTTGGGACGTGATTACAAGTTCGCGTATGAGTCTCCTTTTGAGAAAACGACTTGCTTTTGCCTATGAAAGGCCCGACCCATTTTCAAGCTACTTGTCTTAACCTCCAAAAAGCCTGATTCTCAGCTTGCAATTTGAGTTCTTGTTGTAGCATGCAATCAAGTCTTCAAAAAGCTCGATTTTGACTTTGTCTTTGCCATGGCATGTTCTTCTTCCTTTGTTTCAGCATTTCTTAGGGAAAGAATTAAATGATCAGCTGATAGAGTTTGAAGAGGAGTCTTCATCTCATTTTATCTATAAGTACAAATCAAGGGTTTTTATATTTTTCCCTTCAGCTGTGCATTTTTACTCTCTTCAGAGGTACGTTTTTGATCTTTGTTTTGTTTTATTTTCTATTTTACATTTCCGGTTTCTTCTTACTCAAGATCGTGATGCAATTCACAATCTTGAGTAAGAAGAAAAAATGTAAATCGTGATCTATGTCTTTGTTTGCTACTTACAACTACACGAAGTTCCGTGCTTTGGAAATACGTGTACTTGAGTATTGTGAACTGTGGAAAAATCATGGATAATATGTGAACTGAGGAAAATCATGAATGATCTGATCAAAGATCTCAGGATGAATGATCTGATAAATATTAAAAATACGAAAGTATATGTAGATAAAGTCAAAAATATAAAAGGGCGTGCAAATAAAAAGGTATAATAGATGAAAAAATGAACCTAACATAAGACGAAAGTATATCATTTGTTAATATACAATAATTATATTAAACCATTCCATCAAAAAGACCCAAAACTAAATGAAAATTGACATAGATATTACAATAAGTCTTAAATAAATTTAAAAGAAAAAAAAAACTGTAATCAAGCAGAAGACTTACTATTGCAGATCCTCCCTAACTCCTATACTACCAATACCTATCACGGTAACCCTCTGTGCGTCTGTGTACATATGCTAGCCACTATCCTACCTTGGTAGCGGGGCATAGCCAATTTGTAGGTTTACGAAAAAGACTCATTTTCATGGCGTCTATCTTCAAGTCATGTGTGGTGCAGGACTTCTGATTGACGAAGTCAAGCTACTGCCGCGACTCACGAGACACTTTAAATATCATGTACGAAAGGACAAATTGATTGTTTGATAATATCATCTGCAAATGGACAACTTTAATAATTGACAGGGAAGAAAGTACCACCCACTTTAATATTCTGAAAAATGGGATTATCTATGCGCGTAGATTCTGTTTCTGCACCAGAGAGGAAAGTGAGCACTGCGAAGAAAAAGGCAGAAAACGCGTGAAAAGAAAATTTGGCCAATTGGGTTCGAGTTTGTTCCCCGTCGCTGTTAACAATACATATGCGTTTATATCATCAGTTCCTGTTGGGGTAGACCAAGTTGCCAAGTCAAGTCAGCATCCACAAATTTATATGGAGGAAACAATTTTGGAGGAACTGGATAACTGTCATCCGTGATCTACGTCTTTGTTTGCTACTTACAACTACACGAAGTTCCGTGCTTTGGAAATACGTGTACTTGAGTATTGTGAACTGTGGAAAAATCATGGATAATATGTGAACTGAGGAAAAATCATGAATGATCTGATCAAAGATCTCAGGATGATATTTGTGTGCTTGTTTACTTATCTATTGTTCTTGGACGATCTACGGTTTGGCTGCTGTTTTCGTGTTTAATTTGTATATGAATTGTTCGTCTGTATTTCGTCGTTGAGGAAGCTTCAAAGAAATTTGGGATCTCTTTTTTCATTCAAGTGTATGCACGTCAACCAGCAATTGTAAATGATTTGGCGACTACTGTGTTTTGATGGTATTGATATGTGTTACATCATTTGGTTGAAAAGAGTACATCATTGAGCAATATAGAACAGACAGGGTGCTAAGGCACTTTGACATGTAGTAGTAGAGTATTCTAGCGTTGCCACATGTTTAACTTGCACGCGTCACCTAAGAGACTAGATAATGAGGACCATTAGTAGAGTGCAGGGTGGCAACGAATAGCTGGTCCAGTTTGTAGTTGGTTACCTGGGATTATCAAGAGGATTAGAGGACATCAGTGTAGCATGTATATGATGCATCATGGGTTAGGATGAGACTTTTGAAGTTGACGATACTAGCATAGAGGACATTGTAGGAGAGGGTAAAAACCATAGTGAGAGATCGACCGCAACCTAGGTAGAAGGCAAGGAGGAAAGGGAGAGGGTAGAGAGGGTGCTGTGAGAGGTAGCAATGTTAGAATGAGATGGATGAGATGGAGGTGAGGGAGGGGGTGATAGAGGAGGTGGAGATGTAGGGCCATTTAGGCTATTTTGTGTAGAGACATTTAGGGTAAGAGGAGACACTATAAAGGGCATGGACCAAGAGATTTCCCCTAGAGTTTGAGTATAGGGGGAGAGGAATGGTTTGTAGGTAGAATGGGATAGATTATAGGTTCAAGTGGTGATAGTATAGGTAGAGCGAGATATGATTTAAGTCCAATTGACCATAGCTTAGGAATAGGTGTGTAGATTAGGCAAAGAAGGATGATTTATAGACATAATTGACACAAACTTAGTGAGGGATGGCTTATAGACATGGCTGGCATAGGCTTAGGCAAAGAGGGATAGGGTACATATAGATGAGCAAAGGTTGTGCCAGGAGTATATACAACCCAAGGAGTACTTGGCCATAGGGATTGATATGTACAACTTTAAATTTTATGCAAGTGATGCAAGATATTCAATATTATCAATAGCTCTATGAGTAGGTAGTTCCTCTAGCATAGAGGGCACCACTTTATGTAGATCAAATAAAGTCACGATGGATAGGATTGACCTGTAAAACCACACTGATGGGTACTCTTTTGGGGGGCCACCATCACAACCAACAAATGACATAGAGAGCCATATTTGAGGGTTGGGTTATTTTTGGTATTGTATATGAATTTTAAATTGTGAACTCATGATTTTTTTGACATTGCTTAGTTTATGAAGATGTGATAGGTTCTTTCACTATGATGATGCATGGGTTTTATTATAATGGATGGTTTTTATTATGATGTATGGATGTATGATTTTTATATGATGGATGGATGTTTGATGTTTGAATGTGGGTCATGGATTAAGGATTGCTAGTGATTCTTGATACTAGAACGATTGATATTTTTCTCATTAAAATATTAATTAGATGAATGGAAATTAGTAAATGGTATTAGTAATGGATGAAAGGTTTTAGTGGTTTGTTAAAGGAAAATGGATAGGATGAATACATATGGATAATGACATGTTTAGAGTATTATATTTTTGTGGCATTCATGTGTTGTTGATGATAGATGCATGGAGAGAGTCTTTGAAGGAATTCCAATGGGTTAAACAACCCAATTTTTTTATGGCATTGGATAGTATGTACAATGATATGTAGAACCATGATAACATTGTATCATTGCATGAAGGACTGATTCATAAAAAATAAGTAAAAAAATGAACAAAAAAGATAACCTAATGAATGCATCATAAAGACACATTATGAGATAATTAATCATGAATACTTTGGTGGAATATTTTGTGAGATATAAGAAAATAATACACAAATAGACAAAAAAAGATGCACAATTTTTTTCCTAGATTGATAAGTTGAAAACCAAAATATTGAATTGTATGATAGTGAAATTGATGTTGAGTATGACCTAATGATTGATTTAACTCTAAAAAGGGACAAGTCACTAAGACTAAAGGTAAAACCTAGGCATATCTATTGATTGTGCTTTATGATGTGCTACCACTCTTCCAAGTTTGATATAAATGTTTATCGGAATAATACTGAGTTTTGCCTATTTGCATTCCATGCTTGTGTAATATATGCATTCTTTTTAGTTTCCTAGGTTCATGCAATAGAAGGGCACACATCATAATTTCCAAAAGTGCATATTGGAGAAACTCAAGAAGTTCTTTTAAAGCATGAGCTACTTTACCTTCAATCCATAACAAAATAAAAAAATAGTTAAGAAATGATGGAGATCAAATTGTGGGGTGGATGGATGGATAGTACATGTCGATAATAATAGTACTACACATGATTCCTACAAGTAGGTTTTCATCATGGTACTTGTTGAAGGTGCTATAAGATGGTTTTCACTATAAGATAATTTTTATGTCTACTATTTTGTTTTCAATTTTTTTTTGAACTACTATTAGATTAGGCATGGAAGCACTTGAGATGCATGATATTCATTAGATATTCTAGCTCTTTGCCATCTAACATATCCATTTTGTATGCTTCTAATTTATATTTAGCAATGATAATGTAGGGGCCTAGTCAATTTGGTTCAAATTTACCTTTCTTTGAATCTCTGTCTTGATTTGTATTTTTATATTTTTCCTTTAGTACAAGATCACCCAACTCAAAATCTCTATATTTTATGCGTTTATTGTAGTTTTGATGTAAGTGATTTTGATACACTTTCAAAATCTCTATATTAGTGTATTGTGTGTGTGTTCATCAAGAATTTCTAATTGATGTAGACATACACTTGAAATAATCCTCATCATTGATTAGGTTTTGTAAATAAATTTATAAGGATGGTAACTTGACCTCAATTTATAAGATGGATTTGGATCGAAAAGAATAGGGAGTGGCTCTAGTTGGTGTATGAATACTTGTGTTTTTGAAAATATAAGCAACATTTATAAGGTGTTATACCCTTTACACAAAAGGCCATAAGGGAAGAAGTTCAAAGTAGAAAAGACCAATAACATAGACCCAAACCAAACTAGAGAAAAAAAACTAACAATTGTTTTTTCAATAGATTATCAACCAGAGGAAATGACCAAAAAACCCACAAGAACCCCTTACTTGGGAATGTTCTCCCATTCCTTCATGAGGAATTTGAAAACATCCATCTTCTATTGGTTGGAGCTGGGGTTAGTATCTAAGTGTCATGTTTTTTGATTTCATCTTGGAGCATCAAGGCCAAAGTGACAGTAGAATGGAGGATCACTTTAAGTGTGAAATAGGAAAGGCCATTAAGTTTTCTTTCCATAGTTTCCACACAAGTCATCAAATCCTTGCAATCCTGGGATATTTTCTCATAGTTATGGCATATGTCCTCCTTGTTCTAATGTGAGGGAGTGGAGTCCCGAGAATATCATTAAGATGGAAAAAAAGGCTCAGACCATCAATGAAATCCTCAACATCCTCATCCATATCATCATTGCTGTTATCATCATGGGCCTATTGTTCTATTAAGATTCAGTGGATGTTTCATCAATAGTGACCTTAGAAGCCTACTTACCGGCGAATGTGTGGGTTCTTCTCACACTGACATTCTCAGTTCTAGCATTAGGATCAATCACAATCATTTTCTCCTCTTTGATTATGTTATTGGTATTCACACTAGCCTTCTCCTCATTAGAAGTGGCTTCCTCCATAATGAAGTTGACAAAATTCCTCTTCTTCTTTTTGTCAGGATTTTTAATCATAATATGCTTGCCCAAATTTTTAGTAGGTGGGTTTTTGAGCTCACACAACGCCATTGCCACAGACTTCTGGGTTAGAGATTGATTGGTTTTGTACTTCTTTTAATTTTTTTTTCCTAGGGGTTTAGGGTTAATCATGATCACTATTATTGATGATTATTTTGAGGATTTTGATAAGGGCTACTTAGATGCCTTAGCTTGCCCATTACCTTGAGGGAAGTATAGTGTGGACTACTTATGCTTGATATGGAATTGGTTACAAAGGGCTTGAACTTCATGGTTGTTAAAGGTATTATAGTTATTTGTGATGATCCTAGTAGGGATACCATAATGAAAATAATATGGTTATGGATAAATTTGGACATCTACTTTCTAGTCACATAGGTGTGGAAATTTTCTTTGAACCACTTTGTGAAGTATTCTATTATAGTATTGATGTGTTTATGACCATTGAAGGAAGAGAGATTAATCTTACCAATTAGGTTCAAGACCAATGTAGAAAAGGTCCATGGAGTAGCATGATTAATTGTATAGGTTGAGATGAAATATGCATAAAATATCCATATTTTTGATAGGATACACACCTTTCTAGACATGTTGATAGGTTCCATACTCTGTGGTGGGCCAATAATATCCTATTCTTATAAGTTTCTTTTCTATGGCTATGCCATTTATGTGTGCTTTGAAAATACCATTATGAACCTATTTCATCGCTAAGTTTTCTTCATTTGAATTAATACATCTTAACAAGGCACAACCATAACTTATATGGTAGAATGTTCCACCAAGGAGAGTGAAATAGGATGCTTGTTGGATAAAATATTTGTATTTATTGGATGAGAGGTCAGTTGAGAGGATTTGGCTATTGATGTGGTTGTATATATCATTATACTAAGGGGAATTAGGGCCAAAAGTTTTACATACCATTACTATATTTTTGGATATCATATGTAGGGATCAATAAATTTTTTCCAAAGAATTATCACTTAGGATGTATTCACTATCATTATAAGATTGGACCCAATTTTGGTTATGACATTAGTAGTTTTTTTTAGACTGCAGGAATCGGGTAGCCCCCTATAAATTGCAGTGTACCTAGTAAATTTTTTTCACGTGATCAGTGATGCTGGCGTGACACATCGTCCAATACAACAGGGAAGGACTAGGGAGACAAGACCTCGTGCCCTCTTTCTTGCAGCAGGATGCTTTAGCCAATCAAGATAGGTCCCCCACCCCCTATGGCATCAATAGTTTTATTGTTTATTTGAGAAATCTATTTGAACTAGATGTGGTTGAAATATTGGTCAAGACTATTAACCATTCTCTTATATGGGATGCATTTTTCATCTTTTGTATGGTATTCACCATTATTTTGTTTGATAACCAATTATGAGTCACCAAACATTCATAGGTGTTGGATGCTCCATTGAACTACTAATTTTAAGCTTGATATTAATGCTTTGAATTTGTAATGTTATTTATATAAGGAAACTGAATGTTATATACCTTAGGTATGAAATCCTTTTTTAGTATAAGGAACAAGATGCCTACCCTTGATTCATGAATAGTAAAAGACCCATCAAATAGAGATTCCATTTATGTAAGTCTGCAAGGCTTAAAATAGATTTATTAGGGAAATCCTAGGTTATGGTTAGATATATTCTAATGGTGCTTTTTCCATCTGATTATTTGTCACCTACCCTTTGATTAATTTTTATCTACATGTTATTAAAGCCAAATTTGGTAAGCAACATGACCCACTTAGCCATTCTTTAAATGGTTAAATATGTTTTTGACAAAAGTTACTTGAGTTGGTAAATTTTGTATATGATATTTATTTTATAATTGAGTGTATAATGCTTGAGGATTTGTGATGCAAACACTAATACTAAGCATGTCTTCTCCATGGAAGTATAATTGACTTCATAATTGATCAAATTTTTGTTGAAGTAAAAAATATCTCATTCTTGCCCTTGGTCACCATTAGTTACAAGATTGGATTATAAATTAACTTCTTGAATTTTGATTAAAAAATCATAAATTGACTTTCCTATGCCTCCTATACATAATGGTCTAACCAGAAATACTACAAGGTGTAAAAAAAATCTCACACATATAATTACAAATCCCACTTTCTCTCAAAATCTAGAAGTAATTTGACCTTCTTGGGACCAATGGCTCTTAGAACATGTGAGATTCTATAAATAAGTGAGAGACTATCAAAAACCTATTAGTGAATGATAAGATACAATAGAACTATTTAATAGATGATCCTAGAATCAAAATCGAAATAGAAATATAGTTTCAAACAATACAAGGGACTTTCAAAATAACACAAATAAAGCTCACTCTCTATGAGTAGAAATGAGAAATATATAAGTGTGGTATATATAGCTATGAGTAAAGAAAATACAATTAATAGGAGGATTAACTATAACTAAAATAAATAGATGGAAGTTACACCTACTTGGAAGATTCCAAACAATGATTACATTTAGTTAGAAGAAGACAAATAAATAGTTAAGGGAAATGACAAATTATACATTCAAAAGAGGGAATAACTACAACTATCAAGAATATGTGGGAGTTACACATGTACATGTTACTTATGGAAGGTGTCATCTACCCTTATAAGTACCATTTATGAAAGCCTAAGAAATATTACATATATGTTGCACACACAATTTTTTGTTGCACCAAAAGATTGACCTGTTAATGTCCGATACAACTCCTAGAGTTAATGAATCCACGTGAGGTGGTTAAGCCATGTCATGAACCTGAGTGCTACACTGCACAAAATAAGGAGACCAAGGGTGCACACCTCACAACAATGCCCCCAACACAAGCAAGGGGTTCAAACTCACAACCTAGGCTCTGATACCAATTGTTGCACCAAAAGATCGTCCTATTAATGTCCGATACAATTGCTAGAGTTAATGAATCCATGAGAGGTGGTTAAGCCATGTCATGAACTTGAGCATTGTGTTGCACAACACAAGGAGACTAAGGGTACACACCTTGCAACAATATATGTGTAAGAAAAATAAATAAACCTAAATATAATGGAAAATAAAAACCTAAATTAATAATTGCCACCAAGTAGGGATTAAATCCTTTATAAATACCTTTTCCAATAATTTTTTAGCTTTAATTTTTAATTGGAGGTCCTTCTTAGTTTCAAAGATTAACATCTACTCAAATATTACTTAGAATTTAGGTAAGAGTGCTCAATTTTTTCTATATTCTTTCTCTTCCCATATAGTTAAAGGATAAACTATTTTCTACTCATTTTGTTATAATTGTCATAGGCCATCAATTGTGCTCTCTATGGATGCTCTCATTTACTAATGACTACTCTTTCATAAAGTTTTAGGATCCTACCTTTCCATAACAAGGTGATACTATTCTTGGTTCTCTTAGTTCATTTTCCTATTTTAATACATACATATATGGTTTTCATCAAGTTTCACATATTTTTAAATATTTGATAGATTTCTAATTTTGAAAGGACTCTACAGTCTAATATTTATCTCTCCAAAGGTTTTCAAGGTCTCACCACCTTCTAGTATGAGGTCACCTATGTAGGACTAATTTTTTTGCCTCCACTATAAACTACCTAGATTTAATTTAACTTTTTTATGTTGATCCATAGTTTTTGATATCTTCATTATGTAATGGAATATTTTTTTGGCACTACAATTCATTGAAAAATTTAAAAACCTAATAATAAATTGGCTTCTTAAAAAGTTTGATTTGAAATAAAACTCTAAACCAAAGTTCTTATACCTTCTAAACATAGTAATGCAACTAAAAATTCCACAAGGTGTACACAAAATTAGCACACCTATAATTGCAAAGCCAAATTTCTCTCAAAATCTAAAATTGGATTGAACTTATTGATACCAAATGACTCTTAGACCATGTTAGATTCTATAAATAATTGAGAAACTATACAAGACCTAGTGCATGAATATATATATATATATATCTAATCAATGATCCTAGAATCAAAATAGCAATATAGATATAGTTTCTAAAAATACAAGATACATAAAAAATAACATAAAGAAATCTCACTCTCTATGATTAGAAATGAGAGATATATGAGTGGTGTATATATAGCTATAAGTGAGGAAAATACAACTAGTAGGAGAGAATCCAATTACAAGAAATAGGTGGAACTTACACATACTTGGAAGATGCCAAATAAATGATTACACCTACTTAGAAGAAGACAAAAAAATATTTAAGAGAGATGGAAAATACATCCAAGAGGAGTAACTAAAACTACCAAGGTGTATAGGAGTTATAAACATATTACTTATGGAAGGTGCCATCTACCCTTCTAATTACCATTGCTAAAAAACTAAGAAATCAAAAATACACATGTAAGAAAAATAAATAAACCTATATATAAAGGAAAATAAAAAAGTACACTAACATTTGCCACCAAGTAGGGAATTAATCCTTCATAAATAGGTTTTATAACAAACTTTTAGCTCTATTTTGTAGTGGTGGGTTTGTTTTAGTGTCAAAACTCCAAATATACTCAAGTATTACTTGGAAGTGAGGTAAACGTGCCCGATTTCTCTATTTTCTTTCTCTTCCCATATAGTCAAAGAATAGATTATTTTCTACCTATTTTATCATCATTTTTGTAGCCCATCAAGTGTGGTATCTATGGATGCTCCCATTTATTATTTTGAATTATGGGTGTCAGGATAGATCTTTGGGAAGTGTCATGAATAAGGTTTAAATTTTAATTAAAGGGGTTAATTAACTCCAATTAACCACGATTAACTAAGGGGACCATAGATAAATGTGAAAGTATGTTGCAACACTTTACAACACCTAAACAGGGTACACATTAGGTACATTTCATTAAAAGGGGCCCATTAGGCTTAATTCATTAAATAAACCCTAGAATAGTGTGAAAGTGTGTTACAACACTTTACAACACTCTTGCAAAGGACAATTTAGGGTAAATTTTAATTAAATAAGGACCCTAGAATGATGCGAATGTGCACAACACATTACAACACTATTCCAAGATACAATTAATTTAAATTTATGTCAATTATCCAAATTAAGTGTGAAAAAGGATTACTTTTTTCGACACTACAACACTCAGAAAATACTAACAATGAATTGTATACATTGCAATGTACATAAAGGATAGGTATGTTAAATATCAAACATTCATTATGAATATGAATATGATAATAATGCAACTCATGAAAATGTATTGAACTATTTTTATTTTCATTCCACACTTATCAAATAAATAATATCATCCTTAGAATCACAATAAAAGTGAAGAGAAGGGGGATTCAATACTCACGAGTTCTCTTCATTCAAAGACCCTCATGGGGGGAACTTCCGTAAACCACCTCAAGGACAATGTGAGAGTTCTAGAATTAGAAAGAGCAGGTCATGAAGATTTTCTGGACAGACTGACAAGCTCTCGCCCAAAGGACGAAAGTGGAGGATATAGATGATAGGACGATGCACTGGCATCCCAGAGGTGCGCTGGCGTCTCGTACGGACCAGAAAGCGAATTTATCACAAAAAATAGCTAAATGACGACTGATAATCTGATTGCTAAGAACTTACAAAATGAAGGAAAATGACATAATATAATAGAATTGAAATAAAGTGAAATAGAAATGATAGAGATAAGGAGAAGAAAGGAATGAATATGCTCACAAAAATCCATTTAATGAAGCCTCCAGCTAGTAGATATCTTCAATACCTATCATGTCTGTAAGATTTGGAGAAAGTGTTGGGACTGTATAGGGGTTTGCCTCAATCAAATCCCCATTTTGGTGTTCCCACCTCCACAGACAGCCAGATAGAAAGAGGGAGTGTAACTGAAATGGAAAAAAAAGCATGTGGTGAAAGAAAAACCCACTTTAGGAGTAGATCCCACACCACAAAGTATGAGTGATAAAAGAAAACCCCGCTCAAGGAGGAGAACCTGTATCACAGAAGAGGTGATAAAAGCAATCCCCACTCAAGGAGGAGAACCTGTATCACAAAGTATGAGATGCAATAGCTGGGGGATATGGAATCCAAAGATGCTCACAAGCATGAAGTAAGGGAGATGAAGCTACAAGAGCCAAAGGATTTGCAAAGAGGAAGAGCAAGATAGCTGCAAGAGCCAAGAGTGTTGCAAGGAGTGTTGTAAGAGCTTGAGAGATTTGCAAAGAGAGAAGCGAAGAGGGCTTGAAAGTGTTGTAGAAGGCTGCTGTAACAAACAAGGGAGTTGTGCAAGCAAAAGCAAGATGGAAGAATGTCCAAGATAGTAGCCAAGATGGAGAAGAGAGAGAGGCCAAATGAATTGAAATGACTGCTTTTAAGGAGGGAAAAAAGCTTCTTTCGCTGTTACAAGGCGTCCTGGGCCGTTACCACTAACCAAAGGAGGTGACAAGTGGAAAGCATACACAAAAATGATCATTTGAACATTGAAATGTTGTAGGATGCTAGCGCGGCACGTGGACATCCGTACAGTGCGCTATTGTCCGGACATGTCACGCTACAAAATGATGTGAACAAGATTGCACAAGGTTTGACAAAAAGATGATACATAAGGGTAGCTGCTGAAAAAGGAATGTTGAGCATCTTGAGAAGGGAAAAAGGATGATGTAGGGGCTAAAATGAGCCTACTCAAGATGCTAAGGGAGTGAACACTAAAGCAGATGCAAGAATGTATGCAAAATTGCTAGGGGTGTAATTTTATGACTATACAAAAAGATAGTTATCAAATTTAGTATCTTTTTATTTATAAAGATAGTGTAGACACTAAAAATATTCTTCTTAACATCAACATTAATTGAATATTCATCACATTAATCATTAACTATTCATTATTTATCATTTTTTATTTAGTGAATATCATATACCATTTATTATCTTTATCATTTATCGTAGGTCATTATTACTATTCTCCATTTATCCACATAACACATTCTAACATAAATATATTAAAAAATATTCTTATTTGCACCAAAACTTGCTCCACCTCCCATATGACCAATGTTCTAGTGTTCATATGTCCTATTGTAGACATCTAAACATGAAACTTAAATCAGTTACTCCACTTTTGCTTCAATTGAATTCTCCACCATCTTCAATAGGCCATTAAATTTGTGAGTATGCACTATGGAATCTGATGTAATTAAGGTGGTTGACAGGTCCAAATCAACACAAAAGTGATAAATCTCAATTAGGGAAACAACTCAACAACTCTACTCCCTCAACTTATATCAAACACCCACTCTAAGGCTTGTAGCCTTCAAAGACCAACACTTGGAATTATATTTTGGAGAAGGCCGCACAAAGGCCAACAAAACATCAATTAAGACTTATCACAGATCCCAACACATTATCCTAAAAGATCACAATTTAGGTTTCTTTGACCGAATATTGAGAAACAACAAACTGCCCCTATTTTAGGCTACTAAATTAGCCCTAATTTCTAAAGGAAGTACTTCCCAAATGCTTGATTAACACCCAAAATCACTTGTTAGACTTAAAATTGTGACTCAAAACATCAAAATCCCTCACCAGTTTGCAGATTCAGATCTCCTAGTATGCTGCACCATGAAACCCTCATTTCACATACAAAACACCTAGGGTTTATTGAATCTCCGATACCCCATGCTTACAAAACACAAATAATGTCTCAAATAGATTATATTAGGTCTTTATAGACTCCCAAAAGCTTCACATGACCAATTCCCCCAAGAAATCATCAAAACCCTTCTTTAGTATCTCATTTTCACATGAAAAGTATAGTTACCAGCCTTAGGGAATCCTCCATTTCACACAACCTTGTCTCCCTTTCTTTCTAAAACATAATAACATCTACTCTAATAGATAACATGCCATTCCTCCGAGAAACAAGATAGAATAGTAGGAGGAATGGCTAATACATCATTTAAGTTACAATCAAACCGTTAACTTTGTAATAATAGGCTGCTATAGAAAATTAAGGAAAACTCCCACAAATCTGAGTATTAAACTTTCACTGTGGATTCAAATGAAAGATATTTCATGCCCCCATAAATAAAAATGAGTTTTAGACCATTAAGAGCTTGTACGGGTCTATACAGTAGGAGATAAGATCAAGAAAACAAAGTAATTTGCAGAAAAAATGTTGTGCTTCAATTGGTTTTCTTCAATACAAACTTCAAAAACCTGACTTCGAGACTTTTGAGGATTTTTAAATACATTTTCAAATAAAAAATAACCTCCCCAATGTCCATAACTACTTTTCAAATTCTTGACCCTTCATATTCCCTAAAAGTTGCATTTCTTGCTTAACAACATTTGCTAATTTAACCCCTAAGACTCAAAACCACCTAATATCCATCAAAATGTCATATTTTAACATCAAAATGGTTATTGTGACCTTATTTAGACAAAACAATACCAAAACCTAAAGCCTACTTGGTAGCATCTTGAATTGACAAAAAATGTTTAATGGTGCTCCTGCACCAGAATCTATGTGCAAAGAACATGAGTCAGTAGACCTTGATTCATAAGTGACATAGAATAACCATAGTTATTTTTGCAACACCATTATGCACTGACACTACTATATTCCACATTACAATACTCATATCTTGCACGAAACATTCTACAATATCCATATATATGTATCTACTTCATGTTCGTTCAACACCATCTATATATTTATTTTCCCTATTAAATGATATATCTTTCTAATCCCAATCCAAATCTTGTTGATCTTCCATATCCCTTCCCTCTTGTACTGATAGTACTACAATTTAGTCCCAAAGCTTGAAATTTTAAACCATCTCTTATAATTTATCTTAGACATTCATTATTATTGTAGCATGCACAATTGAAGTAATCCATTATTTTCCAAACCCCCCTCCCACATTATTGTCTTCACCATCCTCATGTTGACTAAGGTGTTATAATTGAAAATATTTCACAGTCTCATCTAATATTGGACCTCGCTTCAAAGGATCTCATGTTTTGAAATTAGTTGCCATTGTAAGACATATACCAATGCCTAAGCACTAAAGACATGCAAACCATATACACTCTTTCTAGCATAATCCAATAACACTTAAAGCCACCGTGAGCCACCACTATTCACCATCCACAAAACAAGCCACACTCCTCGTAGATTCCCTTATCATTGATTATAATATCACTTTGATATTGCCAATCGTACATGACTATACTTTCTAAGAGATAAATAAGTTTGTGATGCACCAATATTGGCTAAAAGTTTAGCTACTCTATGTTTATCCCAATAGAAATGGAAATTTTTATAGGATTTTAGTTTCTCTTTACACATTAGAATTTTTCTCATAGAGAATTGCATCCGTAAAAGATGTGTTGATCACTCAACAAAGTTGTTAGTTTCATTGTCCAAACATTGAGAGCCATCTAAAATCAAATTTTCATTTGTGTCTCTAACCACAAAGCCTACCCTTACATTATTTTGATCGACTTCTATGACACCATGAAAGTTGAGTTTAACTCCTATCAAAGGTTTTAACCATTTAAGAAGCTTACAATTTTGTTTTACTTCTCCTAACCTTTTAATGAGATTAGTAGAAAAGTTATTATTATTATTATTATGTACAAAAATCCTATAAATAAAAGGAGTTAAATCTATTCTTAGAATTGTTCTCAAATCAATACATACTTTCATGAGTCTTCTGACATCACTTTCTAAAATCTTGTGATATTTAATGAGCTCATGGTTAACATTGAATAAATATGAAAAATATCTAGAACATTAAAATATAATGTTGAACATATAAACAAATAGATGATTCTAATACCATCCGCAAAAATTAAAATAATGAAATCTAAATGTGATCCAATTTATATAAAAACACACATATTTAAATCCTAAAACACTTATAAATTGTAAAAAACTCATACCTACTAATAAAATCTAAATAAATAAATAATTTTTTAAAACCATGTACAAAACAAAACAATTTATAATGCCAAAATGATGAGATCGAGTCCGTATCACGGTTGACATTAAAAAAGGAAGAAATTCAAATAGGAGAGTGATTGGAATGAAAGACAGTGAGACACCCAATACGATAATATTATTCCATTTTAAAGCTAAGATCAATAAATAGTTTTCCATCTTATTTGTTGGGGTTATTTTAAAACAATCAGCACCACCATGGATCCTTCGCCGCTATTTCCTTCCACGCGTTTTTATGGACGGAAACTTGAATTTTCAAACATACAATGGGAATACATGAAATGATTTGTGACGAGCAATCCTTCAATAGATATGTTCAGCAGTGGCACAGCTGGATGAAAGCGGCTGCCTAATTAAACCAAAAAATCCAGTTGATATTTGAACTGATATTTAGCCGTAGTCACAAAATTTTCACATTCTAAGATATTTTTCGATTTTGACTTTTTCAAAATTTCTGTTCCATCAAATTTTATGGTTTGTTATCAAAATTACAAGAGGGAAGGAGGCATCAAAGGATGGAGGATTCTTATCATCTCAAGTTATCTTCTCCCTTTGAAATAGTGTTCTGCATGAGAAGCATATATGTTTTTCTTTTCTTTTTCCACTGTCAGAATTGAAGAATGCATAAATTGTGAAGTTTTTTTTGAAGATAGGTAAGGGATTTGGTGAACTCAATATAGATTTTTTGTAGATAGTTTGGGACTTTTGGTTTGGGAAATTATACCCTTTTGAAGGTCATGAGAAAACTTGACGGAGCAATGGATTGTTGTCCAATAATTTGAGGGATTTGTGATTAGGAGTTTGGAGATGTGGTAATTTGAGAACTCGAGAATTCTTCTTGGGAGATACACCCTTCTGAGGGTTACGAGGCAACTTGATGGAGTTCCACCTAATTCAGGATTTGTTTCTTCAAAGAAAAGTATTCTCGAGAATGTGTATTTATTTTCTGTAATCAACATGTTTTGTTTTGGGATAATTTTGTAAGAACAATGTAATAAGGGGGAATATTAAAGCATAACTTATTACATTATCTAATAAGTAAGTAACCACACAATGGTTATGTAAAGGTTACATAGTTACAATTACTCATCAACTATATACCTCCTTGTATAAATGCATCTTCAATTCATCCAATAAGATGTCAAGCATTTACCTTTCATAAATTAAATAAGCTTACACCTTAAAATTAATAATTTTTTAGTATAACTAATTCTTAATAAACTACTTTATTCTCTCAATATTTATCCATATAAAATTTCTCATAACACCTTCTACCACAAAAAAATATTATGTTACACTAAATACCATATATTAATATTAAAAAATAATACATTAACATTAATTTTAATATAAAAAATTATACTTTATTATTTTCAATAGTAAATAAAAAACATAACTATTTGAAAATACAACCTTTTGAATTACCATTATAGGAAGATAAGATAGACCATCATTGACACCTTTGGCAATTTCTTTAACCTTCCCTATCCTCTTATGTTAGATTCAATATATTTTGTAAAAGTATTAATTTATTAAACTACTCTTTTCACCATGATTATGTTCTCATGATAAATTATAACATCTCTTAGATAAAATTCATTTTTAGAAAATGTTAGCATGTATTATTCAATTCAATAAAATAATTAATATTTAATCAATAATTATTTAATTATGTGTATAAATATTGACAATTTTCATAATGAATTCTCTTCATAATATAATTTATTGATTCATAAATATAATGTAATTAATGTTTATTAATTAATTTTTGATACAGGTAAAAATAGGTTTTGAAGGGACTCGAAACCCTTTACAAACAAGAACAAAGCTACAAAAAGGACAGACTGCAGCCAACCAAAAACCAGCTCCCATACAAGACCCTTCAAGATTTACATTTAGAGCTACTCTTGTGGGAACAGAGAGTCATGTCAAAAGAAGTCCTAGAGAGTTTAGCTTTCTTGCCCTTAACAGTGATCCAACCTTCTTCCACTTGCGCTGCCTTATCATGCCAGGCCAACTCACTATTTTCCAGAAGGTGAATTCCTGTAGCCATAGTCTTAACTATTTCATCATTATTCCTTCTTGTAGAAAAAGACTTATCTGAAAAGCCGCCAAAAATGGAAGTTGTGGCGCTATCATCATAAATGATAGCCTAAGACCTAGTCACTTGCTCATTAGGGGTAGTCTTAGCATCCCCACCATTTGGTACATCCGGAGGGGATGCCCCAAGACGCTGTGAATCTGAAGCAACCACCTCAGAAAAACTCTTATGTTATTCAGATTTCTTCTCAACCGTATAATGTTGTTGAGAAGCGCCTTTCCACCAAGTAGTCATCTTTTCTTTTTTCTCAAATCCACATTGTGCAGCAGCATGCCCTGTTTTAAAATATCTTCTACACCGGAAGGGAATCCCTTCATAATCTGAAGATTGGACCCAAGAGCCCTTAGAAGATTTAAGTAAAACCTCAACATACAACCTCTTTGAAACATCAATTTCAACCAGTATGCAGGCAAAGGTGGAATGAAAAATGTTAGAAGATTCATCATCCACCAACAAAAAATCACCAAGGGCTTCACCAACATCCTCCAGAAGAGAGTCACTCCAAAGGTGGAGGGGAAGATTAGGCAAATGAACCCAAATCGAGATCTTGTTAAAAGTTTCAAAAGCAGGGTTGAAATTTGAATGCCAGGGCTTAATCATTAGCAAATATTTTTCCTCCCAACTAAAAAAATTATCACATGAAATGATATTTCAGTCCCGAGCATTGTCAAACTTAGCTACAAAAAACCCCTTAGCCATGGTGAAAATATGAACTTTACCAAAAATCAGAGGCTCCCATTAATTGGTGATCCAAGAATGTAGCTGAGGGAGGCTAGGCCAAAAACCCCTAAATCGACAGATCACCCCACAAGCGAAAAGCTCAGTCGTGTTATCATATATTTCTTCTACTGTCTCGTCCTTCAGCTTCACTGAGATGGCATTGGAGACCGGGATAAACCAGTCAAACGACATCCTTCCTTGTTTATTAATTAGTTACTTTTATTTATATTAATCAATTAAATAAAAAATATTGTTTTTATATTTTTTTCTTTTCAATATTATTGAATCATTTTTTTTTTATTACAACTTACATATACACTTAAATGATAAGTACATCTTAAAAATCAAACATTTGTTATGAATATGAATATGATAATAATGTGACTCATGAAAATGTATTGAACTATTTTTATTTTCATTCCATGCTTATCAAATAAATAACATCATCTTCAACATCACAATAAAAAGATAATTTTCAAATTTAACATCTTTTTTATTTTATAAAGAGTGTAGACACTAAAAATATTCTTCTTAACATCAACATTAATTCAATATTCATCACATTAATAATTAACCATTCGTTGATTATCATTTATTAGTCATTAAATACCATGTACCATTTATTATCTTTATCATTTATTGCACTATTATTACTATTCTCCATTTATCCACATAGCACACCACAACATAAATATATTAAAAAAATATACTTATTCACACCAAAACTTGCTCCACCTCACATATGACCAATGTTCTAGTGTTCATATGTCCTATTGTAGACATCAAAACATGAAACTAAAATCAACTCCACTTTTTCTTCAATTGAATTCTCCGTCATCTTCAATTGGCCATGAAATTTGAGAGCACGCACTATGAAATCTATGTGAAAAGAACATAAATGGCTTAGAATAACCACTAGTTTTTTTTGCAACACCCTTATGCATTGACACTAATGTATTCCACATTACAATACTCATATCTTGCATGAAACATTCCAGAATATCCATATGTATATGTATCTCCTTCATGTTTGTCCATCACCATCTATATTTTTATTTTCCCTATTAAATGTTATATCTTTCTAATCCCAATCCAAATCTTGTAGATCTTCCATATCCCTTCCCTCTTGTACTGATAGTGCTAAAATGTAGTCACACAACTTCAAATTTCAAACCATCTCTTACAATTTATCTTAGACAATCATTATTATTGTAGCATGCAATTGATGTGATCCATTATCTTCCGAACTCTCCTCTCACAAGATTACCTTCACCATCCTCATGTTGACTGAGGTGTTGTAATTGAAAATATTTCACAATCTCATCTAATATTGGACCTCGCCTCAAAGGATCTCATGATTTTGAAATCACTTGTCATTGCAAGACATATACCAATGCCAAAGCACTAAAGAAATGCAAAATATAGACACTCTAGCTAGCACAATCCAATAAAACTTAAATCCACCACTAGCCACCACTATTCACCATCCAAAAAACAAGACATACTCCTTGTAGTTTCCCTTATCCTTGATTATAATATCACTTTGATATTGCCAATTGTATTTGACTATACTTTCTAATCTAGAGAAATAAGTTTGTGATGCACCAATAATGGCTAGAAGTTTAGCTACTCTATTTTTCTCCCAATAGAAATGGATTTTTTTTTATAGAATTTTAGTTTCTCTTTACACATTAGAATTTCTCTCATAGAGGATTGCATCCCTCAAAGCACTAAAGAAATGCAAAATATAGACACTCTAGCTAGCACAATCCAATAACACTTAAATCCACCGCTAGCCACCACTATTCACCATCCAAAAAACAAGACACACTCCTTGTAGTTTCCCTTATCCTTGATTATAATATCACTTTGATATTTCCAATCATATTTGACTATACTTTCTAAGAGAGAAATAAGTTTGTGATGCACCAATAATGGCTAGAAGTTTAGCTACTCTATTTTTCTCCAAATAGAAATGGATTTTTTTATTTATAGAATTTTAGTTTCTCTTTACACATTAGAATTTCTCTCATAGAGGATTGCATCCCTAAAAGAAGTGTTGATCACTCAACAAAGTTGTTAGTTTCATTGTCCAAATATTGAGAGCCATCTAAAACCAAATTTTCATTTGTGCCTCTAACAACGAAGCCTACCCTTGCATTATTTGGATCACTTTCTATGACACCATAAAAGTTGATTTTAACTCATATCAAAGGTTTTAACCATTTAAGAAGCATTCAGTTTTGTTTTACTTCTCCTAATCTTTTAACGAGATTAATTATTATGTACAAAAATCCTATAAATAAAAGGAGTAATCTATTTTTAGAATTGTTCTCAAATCAATACATATTTTTGTAAGTCTTTTGACATCGCTTTCCAAAATCTTGTGATATTTAGTGAGCTCATGGTTAACATTGACAAGATATTAAAAATATTTAGAACATTGAAATAAAACATTGAAATAGAACGCTCGACATATAAATGAATAAAAGATTTTAATACCATCCACAAAATTAAGATATAATAGAATCTAAATGTGATCCAAAACTTTAATGTGAAAATACACATATTTAAATCCAAAAACACGTATGAATTTAGAAAACTCGTATCTACTAATAATAAAATCTAAATAAATAAATAATTTGTTTAAAACCATGTCCAAAACAAATCAATTTATGATACCAAATGATGAGATCGAGTCCGTATCTGGGATGACATTAAAAGAGGAAGGAAAATTCAAATAGGAGAGTGATTGGAATGAAAGACATTGGGACACCCAATATCATAATATTATTCCATTTTAAAGCTAATATGTGGAAGATCAATAAATGATTTTCCATCCTATTTGTTGGGCTCATGTTAAAACAATCAACACCACCATGGATCCTTCGCCGCAATTTCGTTCCACGCGTTTTCATGGGCGGAAACTTGAATTTTCAAACATACAGTGGGAATACACGAAATAATTTGTAGCGAGCAGTCCTGCAATAGATATGTTCAACTGTCGCACAGCTGGATGAAAGCGGCTGCCCAATTAAACCAAAATGTCCAGTTGATATTTGAACTGATATTTAGATTCTAAGATATTTTTGGATTTGTTTTTTTCAAATCTTCTGTTAATATTCATGATTCATCATGAAAAACATAAAACAAAAGAAGAGAGTAGAGAAATTCAGAAAGCGGGAGTTTGACTATTCTTCTCTTACTTTTATTTTCTGATATTCATCATAAAATTTGATCCGTAATAGACAAAACTCACACAATCAAATCCGAAAACATCTCGAACTGATATTTATCCTCCATAAATATACATACCAAACACTGGAAATCCAGTCAGAGAGAATTTATGGTGTTTATTGATTATTACAGTGTACTCCAGAACACTTTTTCTAATTCAAAAGCTGTGCTTCGCGGAAGCAACTTGCAACAAAGCGTACATAATTCCTAGTCTCTGAGTTATATTAGTTCTCACAGAAGAAATACATTGGGCTTTGCGGGTACTGCAAATTTACAATTGAGTGTAAAAAAATGGGGTCTAAAAGCCATCCAGTTGGTGGTTATTTGGGGTGGACAAGAAGACGGAGGGGCTCCACAAATCAGCCCAGGGATTTTTGTCCTTCCCAGTGGACAAGGGGCCATCGTTGCGGAAATCCAAGGACAACTTTGGCATCTCCACTACTTTACTTTTCTGAGTATCCGCCGAGGGAAAAATAGAATCCAAGCCGCAACAGTCTATAGAAGTCGAATTTATCATAGCCATCAAGCTCGAAAATCCTTCCACGCTTCTCTTTCCATCGTCTGCGAATGCTTGGAAGATGGGGTCAATGTAGCCCCCATAAACTGTGGATTCCATCATGCTGTTGAGCTCTACGTCCAGAGCAGAGCAGCAACCTTGCGAGGAGGTTATGTCACTGTGCGTGTGGGTGGTATTAGTATTATCATCCAACGAGCTGCTTGGTTGGGGCTGCTGCTTCGAACAAATTTGCTGCTTATTAGCTTGAACATCACAGATCGTTTGTCTGGAGGAAACAAAAGTTTCTTCCGGTTTGCTGTCGAAATCCTCGTCCATTGAAGTGTCTTGCGCCTGGCTGATTGCCTTTTGCTCCAGCCACTTCAGAGGAGTTGCCTTTCTGTAGATTCGACACAGCACTACTTCCTTCTGCAGAACGAAAAACAAGCAAAGATATTAGAAAAAAAAGACAATCTTGCATTGAATCTCAACCCAAAACATAATCAGAATCAATTGTCATTCAATTCGAGTAAAGTATAATTCTTTAATTGTATGAAGTTTTCACAGTCAGCGATCAATAAATGCAATAAATACAAAGATTTCTGAATTGTAAGTGTGTAAACTTTGTTTGCATCGATACAAAGATTACACACAATTACAATCCAGAAATCTCTGTACTTATATTTAAGATTTCACCAAACAAGAAATTGTTTGGTGTTGAGATTCTGGGTCAACTCACCCTGTATCTCTCGTTGGAATCGAGCATTCTGTACTCGTTCATAATCCAATCAGTTTTCTCACCCCGAGGGGCTCGGCCTCTGTAAAACACGAGAGTCTTCTTCAGGCCAAGCGCCTTCCCGTGTTCGTCACGGACATGCCTGTCTGAGCCCGTGGCCTTCCAGTACCCGCAAGCCGTAATACGGCTGGGACGTCCTCCATTCTGGCACTTCTTATCTCTCGGAACAAAGAAGAACAGTTCCCTTTCGCCCAAACGGCCCAAACCTGCAAAGCCAAAAAAAAACACATAAATTTCACTCTAACCAAATTCAACCCAATTCTTGCAGACTCTGTGTAACAACTTTGACGTCAATATAAACTATTAAAAATCCTAATTTTAACCCAACAGCACATACTTGGCAAATCCCAGGGATCGTATTGATACAGGTCAAGAACACCTATATAACTGAAGTTATGAAGCTTCCCCTGGACCATTTTCTTCAGGTAAAACCCCACCAACTCTTGCTCTGTGGGGTGGAACCTGAAGCCAGGAAGTTCAAATTCCCCTGTCTCATTCCCCCTTTGCTCTGCAGCCCCCATTTCTGTTTTCATTTCGGCAAGCTTCTGCAAGTTTCTTATCACTGCAGATGCATAAATAAAATGCCACACATATATCCTTTATATACATCCAATTGCTGGGTAAATCGGGTTCTCTTCCTGGTTTAAAACAAAGTAAAAGTTAATGCATTGACCCAGTTTGCAGCGTTGAAACGACGGAGAAGTAACCATCATGGGGCGGGCCACTTCACGCGGTTATCGGATGAGGAAAGGTGACCGAACAACCATCATATAAAGTTGAACTTGACCGATCTGTCCAGAGTACCTCTTATGCCGCGTTAATGGAGTCAATAGAAAAAATTGCCTCAGGGATTGTGGGCATTGTTGTAAGTGGAATGAATTCGGGCCTTTTATCAAAGTCATTCTAGACTTTGTGAAGTCTTAAAATATACGAGTTAAAAGTCGCTCTGGACTTTCGAAGTCTAATTATCCACATCCGAACTTGAAAGGAAGCATACCCAGAGCATCCCCGACAAATTCTGTCATTTAATTTTTAAAAATAAAAATAAAATCCTTAAAATCAATTAAAAAGAAAAAGAAGTCATTACATTCAATAAAAAACAAAGAAATAGGCCTTAGTGATTCAAGAGAGTGTCTATATGCCACTACAAAGCAAAGACTTCGCCCTTGACTTTGTTGTTTATGTTTATCTTGACTTAACCCCTTTTAAGCATAATGATGTTTAAAATACAAAGTTTAATGGTTTAATATAAGAGTGTGTAATAATGAATGGAATATTAAATATTGAAAGTCTAGATGCTTTATTAATTTAAACAAGCGATCATGACATTTTTCATTCCATATATTGAAAACTAAGCTCTCAAAAGTAGTTTATAATATTTCTATTTAATAGAGTTCAATTCATTTTTAGACATTTTAAGATTCTAATTGTTAAATAAAATAAAAGACATTGGGTCGAAATTAGGGTACTTTTATAGTGATATTAATTGTGAGTATAGATGACTTATAAAATATTATATACTTTCCAATATTGCTAATAAGGAAACAATTTAGAGGGGAAAAAAACTTATCATCATTTCATGTTCTCAATATTATGAACATGCCTCCAAAATTGCAACATTGAAACTTGTGTAAAAAATATGAAGTAAATTATAAAAAGACAATAACCTAAAGGAATCAAATTATTGGGATAATAACAAGTGGGTCATCAAGTATACATCTAAAAAAAAATGAAGAAAATTGCCCATTCCATGACATCCATGAAAAAATGACATGAGTATGCCTCACTTGAATGAAATGCCTCACCAGGGTAGTATATCATGATATATGATGTATTAAAAACAACTAAAGTCAATTGTCTTCTAATATAAGACCTTGAAGAAAATAAGTGAGTCCTATATGGAGATATTACTTCTAATATCATCTTGAATTATCTCTCGAAAGTGTAGATGAACGTGCGTTTGCATTCACTCTATGGTATATCCCACACACACAAGGACAATTATCTAAGAAGTGTTAGGATAACATGATGTTTAATTACAATCCTAATGTACAATGTATAATATCATATCTCCAAACATATTGGAGATGGTACATGAATGCCTTCTTAGGTGGATGTGAGAATATTATTTAATTATTCTCCTAATTGAATTGGATATCCGTTGTAGTAGTATTCATCCTAAGGTGGCCCTCCTAGTAAAGATTTTTTTTTAAAAGTTGCTAGATGTTGGATTTATTCAGCCTATTGACTATTTAGAGTGGGTATAACCCTCGTTCTTAGGACCTAAAATAGTATTTGAGAAATTGACCATTGACAAGTAGTGGAACAAGTTCACCAATCATTGTACTGGTCCTAAAAGCATTCTCCCCCAAAATCTCAAAAAATTGTTAAGGGCCTATCCAAAGTTTATGAAACTTTGAATGACTCCCCTTCCTCTCTTTAGATTTGTCCCATAATACTAGGAAAAGGCCTAAAATTATGAAGGCTTTTATTTTGGCTCTTTTTCAAACCACCATTTGACTACAACCTGGTTTTTTGACGAACATGTTCAACTACAGTTGTACATTTTTCATCCAACTCTAGCAAGTTCATCAACCTAATTTGTACTTTGTCATCTATTTCTAGATAACTTTGCATAAATTTCAATGTTGGGATTCTAAGGTTCATTGGGAAAACTGGTTCTAAACCATAGACTAATTAATAAGGGGAAGCCCCTAAAGATGTTTTAATTCTAGTCCGGTTAGCCCATAACACAAACTTAATGTGGGAGTGCTAATATTTTGGGTTTTATCCCAACAATTTCTTTATCACCCCTATTAAGTTTTTGTTTGTAGATTCAACCACTCCATTACCCTAGGGATAATAGTTTGATGAACATTTAACAATAACACCATGCTCAAATTTCCATTGCATTAATTGTACTAAAGAAAAGGAATGGCTGTTATCACATACCATTGCAAAGGGAATTCTAAACTTGCTCATGATTTGATTCTCCAAAAAATTGATAATAACATCAATAGTACATTGTTTACAAGAAATTGCTTCAAACCATCTCATGCAATTATTAGTTTCTACTAGAATAAATCTATATACTACAAAAGAGTGAGGATGTATCATTTCGATAAAATTGAGGCCCCATTCGGCGAAAGGACAAACCTCGTACATCAATTACAATGGCATGGGCACTTTTCTCTCTACTAGCTCCTACTTGGCACACATGACAAGTTTTGACATGTTGGAAGGAATCTTTGAACAAGGTAGGCTAGAAGTATCCAACTTTTAGTATTTGATGTACCATTTCCTCAATTAAACCATGCCTTGTGCCAAAATTTTCATGAAATTTTGTTAAAAAAAAGACAACAACCTCTTTTTCGAGGTACCTAAGGTAAACAACTTCAAAATTTCTTCTATGCAAGACTCCACCTTTAATCATATATGCTTGACTCTTGATCTTTAAGGATTGTCTTTGTGCTACACTCATATGGTTGGGACATTTTTTCTATAGTAGGTATTGAACATTGTCTCTATACCACTCATCAGAAGTGATGTCTTGTTGTGTATATTATTGGCAAACCAATTGTTGATCTACACCTACTAGGGTCTTTGAGAGTCCTTGACCTCTCACTAGTTTCATAGGATGGATATCCATATCAAACTCTTGGAGTATTGCCATTCATTTCCTGTGTCATTCCCTAAGCTTGTTCTACATCAACATAGACTTGACTACAACATTGAGAACTATTGCAATCACTTTTCTTCATAGAATATAGTGCCTAAATTTCTTGACAACCTTAACTAAAGCAAAGGATTGTTTATGTAAATTGGGATATCTCACTTTTGCATTTTTGAAGGGGGCACTCATAAATGTAATTAGATTTTCCTCTCCTCTATTTTGTGTAAGGACACCTACACAAGAATTACTAGAAGAAAAATTGTAGATATGGAATTTCCTTGAGTAGTATGGGCTAGCCAATATTGGTGCACTAGTGATAACCTCCTTAATTTCCTAAAAGGATTTCTTGGCTGCAACTTTTCACTCAATTTTAGCATCCTTCTTCAGCATATCATTTATTGGGCGAACAATTTTCGTGAACCAATTAATGAATTTTTTGAAAAAAATAATCTTTCCAAAGAAGGACTTCCAATCTTTTTTGTTGTTTGTGAGTGACAACTTCATGATA
>VDFB02321990.1:0-15346 GCA_007258455.2 Sequoia sempervirens | reverse complement strand
TCCCTAAGAAAAGTAACCCATGTCATTCTAAAATAATCATCAATCAAAAGCATAAAATAACTATCACCATTAAGACTTCATGTTCTTGTGGGACCACAAAGGTTTGTATGAACCAATTCCAAAATTTCAGTAGTTGATTGCTCTTTTCCTTTAAAGTTGCATCTTGTTTGTTTTCCCAACTGACAACTTCTACAAATAGTATTGGTAGGCTTTGTGATTTTAGGTTGATCTCAGACAACATATCTTGAACTAATCCTAACCATATTATCAAAGTTTACATGTCCCATCCTTTGGTGCCATAGCCAACTTTCATTAACTTGAGATAAAAGACACTAACCATCAACACCCTTAAGCTGATAAATATTTCCATATGTTCTTCTTCCTATAGCCACCACAATTTCAAACCCTTTTCTGATCTCCAAAATTATCCTGAAACACAAGCTTGAATCCTTTGCTACACATTTGTCCAACACTAAAAAGATTATGCCTTAAGCCCTTAACATAATAGACATCATCAGTACTATGTTTTCCACCAGAACTAATTGTTTCTTCTTCTTCCTGTAGCCACCACAATCTCAAACCCTTTTCTGATCTCATAGGTATTATCTTGAAACACAAGCTTGAATCCTTTGCTACACATTTGTCCAACACTAAAAAGATTATGCCTTAAGCCCTTAAAATAATAGACATCATCAGTACTATGTTTTCCAACAATCTTTGCACTAGAACCATCTCCAAACATGACTAATCCTCCATCATAATTTTCAAGTTTAGTAAACTTACTTTTGTCTTCGGTCATGTGGTTCAAGCAACCATTGCCAATCACCCAATAGTATTCATCTTTTCTAGCATGAAAGGTAGTAACTAGAGTACCTTCCATCTCTTCCTTCTTGATTTCCAGACCACATTCCCTTGCACACCTTCTAGAGTTAGTAGACAATGATTTATTCTCTAAGGCTAGAAACAAGCATTCATCATTATCACCCTCAAAATCAGATTCATCATCAGAAATTCTAGCATCTTCTCTAACATAGTACAATTTCTTGAACTTCTTGTCCTTTTTGTCTTTATTGTCTCTGTTCTTTTTGTGTATAAATCTATTTGGAAATCTTGAAGCATAGTGACCAATATTTTCACAACTGAAACATTTAAAAGGTAACATACCTTTGTATTTACTGGTACCTTTCATCAACTTCCTTGTAAAATTTTCTTCTAACTCCTCTAAACTATCACCATTCAAACCATCTTCTATCTTTGTAACTTTGAAGGTTGATTATGTTTTCTCCTTTTCTTTTCCAAATTTCCTCATTTCAAATGTAGTCAAGGTGCCAAATAGCTATTCTTTAGTAAACTTCTTAGGATCATACACTTCCTCAATGATTGAGACCTTATTACTATAACTCTCTGGTAAGGTCATTAGAATCTTCTCTATTATATTTTCATCTACTAGAGTAACCCCTTGATTCTTAACTTCATTTGCAGCAAGATCAACCCTCTGAAAATAGCTTGCAATGTATTCACCTTCATCCATTTTCAAGTTCTCATATCTACGCTTAGCTGTTAGCTTCCTTGACAATTTCACTCTATCATTTCCTTCATAAAGATCTTCCAACTTTTTCCAAACTTCATAAGCAGTGCCTAAAGAAACAACTTTTGTCAACCTAGGCTTAGATAAAGCACTATAGATTGCATACCTTACTTTTTCATTTTCTTCATAGGAAAAAATTTCATCTGTAGAAGAAGGACCACTTGCAGGCTCAACATATTTTGTCTCAACAGCTTTCCAAGTCTTGTAACCAAGAGAGATTGGGTAACCTCTCATCTGCACTTTCCATAGATTGTAGTCAAATCCATCAAACACATGGATTGCCAATTTGTGTACCATCGGATCTACCTCAAGGAGTTAAGCTCTTCTCTAAGGAACCAAATCTATGATACCAATTTTTGAAAGGTGCAAGACAACTGAGAGGGGAGGGATAAATTAGTTGTCACAAATTACAATCATAAATCTCAAACACTTATCAACTCCACATCCACTTTAATCTGTTATTAAGTATGAGAGTGAAATGCAAATAACCAAAAACAATATCAACACAAGAAACACTAGATTTATGTGGAAAACCCAATAGGGGAAAAACTAAGGTGAGATTAACTCACAATATAAAGTAATTGCAAAACCGGATACAAAGCAGCTCACTGCCAAAGGGCTCACTGCCCAAAATAGGACTCACTGTCTAGATACAAGGCTCACTACCTAAAGATAGGACTCACTATCGAAAAGGGAGGCTCACTGCCTACAAATACAGAAGGATAACAGAAAATCCACCACAACTTTCACACATCCACAACCTTCATCAGAGAATTGCAGACACCATCAACTCACTACTTTGAGGAATTTACTACATTAAAGTACTATTGCCTCAATTCACTTTCACACACTCGTGCTTCTCACACTTTTGTCTTCATTATAATACAATCCATGATATCTCAACTTGTATTTATACCTTCTTCAACCTTAGAAACTTTCTCCAAGGTTAGCTACACATGCTTCATTTTACAAATTCAAATTAGGTTGGCAACTCAACATTCTCATGGTGGAAGAGAATGAGAGCAGACCAAACCAACACTTAAGCAGGACCCAACACAATGTCTTAGATCAATCACACACTTCCTTAATTGATACTTATCCTTTGCACATGTGTCGTGTAAACACCAGGTTAGCCAAACCTAATGAAAACACCAATGAACTTTGAAGTACATGCTTTTACAACAAGAAGATAACATGCAAACCACATAACATGTTTCACCATACACAGGAACACATCTTATATGCCTTCTGATTCACCCACAACAAATGCAACAACCTTCATACACATGACTCTTTTCATCAGTCCATCGGGACTGTATAGACACACACAACAATTCTGAAACATGTCTTCCAGAGCACCAAACCATGAATGCCTTTGTTACAACATAGATTCCATTATTACAAGCCTTCTACAAGAACCGCAAGACCTGAAACAAACCAGCAGAGGGTTGCAGAGCATATACATTTCTCCCAATCCACAGACAAACAACTCTTCCAAACCAATTCACCTATTGGTGAACACAACTTTCACTCTTCATTAGACCAGAAGCTATAATCTAGTATATATCACCCATGGATTCCCATAAACAACACTTTAGATCCACACAAGCATAGGATCAACAAAAAATAAATGCAGAGCACAAACTAGAGCACATTCTGAACACACACACAACTCTGACTTCCATCAGCACACTTACAACAACATAAGGATAGCTCCATGTACTCACAACATCTCTATAATATCTCAACTATAGATGTACTACCTACAATCACTTATTTCCTTTCTCTATAACAACCTATACTATGTTGACATCAATGACAACATTAATGACAACACCACCAAACTCACTTATACTTGCAACAAACAATCATATGGGGAGATAAAGAGTACAAGATATAGTCAAGTTTTCCTTGCAAATAGAAGCCATAAGATTACCTAAGTGACTAGTTTACAAGGAAGTAAAGTTCCAAATGCTTAATGGTGAATGTAGTCTGGTGGGGGAAAGAACTCTTATTTAAACCCTAGTCGGGAAACTTTTAAAGAAAACAAAGGGTTAGCATGCTTAATAGGTGGGCGGTATATGATGCAAATAAAGCATAATAATGGTGCATTTTGAAGACATAAAAATTACTATGATAGAGGTATGTGACGAAATGAAAGTTAGTATTAGAGGCTATGCCAAAATCATGTGTAAAGAAAGTGAGTTCAGTATCAATGTAGGTTGAAATCAGAGGGGTAAAGAGTCATTGCAAGGGAATTTTGAAATATTAAGAAAAAATGTATGAAGAATCCATTGAATAAGAGTCTATGACAGTCATAGGAAAAGTATAAAAAAGTTCATGAATGATGGTTATAGAGTCAAGAATATATAGTTGTTATAAGTCACTATAATCATTAATATAGTGTCATAAATGTGTCAAAGGCAATCCTCTTTGTCTTTTTCTCTTGAAAAAAACTATCAAATGAAAAAGGCACTATCAAGTGAGTACAAAAGACAATGATTTTGTTTGTTAAGTATAGAGATGATAGACCTAATAGAAAACTAAACATAATAGAAACCTAAAGTTTTGAAAACATAATCGTATCAACCTAAAGTACAGTCATAAAAGAATGAAGGAGGTGTGAATTTATTGTAACAATTAAGAAAGGAGATTAAATACACAAGACAATAGTTAATTATTATCCCTAAAAGATCTTGTATGCCCTCTTATGGAATTTATCCATTTCAAACTCTCATTCACATGCCCTCTAAACATGTTTGATGGAAATTATGATATTTGGAGGAAAAATGAGCAATTGAGGATATCTAGGGGTATTTTGTTGAGTTGTGCAATATATTGAGCTAATATAGGGTAGTTTGACCCAATTTGGGACATCTCCAAGCATCTACAAGTTGTTCAAGAAGCTTTTGGAAGATGGATAATGTCAAGGAAACAATATTTCTTTATTCAACCACCTATAATCAATATTTTCAAGGAGCATAAATAGGGACAAGTCTACTAGGTGAACAAGAGGTTTGACCCAACAAACTGAATTAAAATCTTGTCTTTTTAGCCTCATAAAATATTACTAATATTTAGCAAGCTATTGGATAGCATAAAGGAAGGCCTAAGGGTAGATTTCAGTTGAGTTCCGACTACTTTAGACTTAGTTTTGTAACTAAAATTGGCCATTTCTTTCAAGCTACAAGCTAGTTTTGTAACTCAAACTCAACTTCAAGCTAAGGACAATAATTTAACTCTTTATATTTCATGAATAGGAAATCATTTTCAGAATTTTACTTGTTGAACATAAAGATGTGCTAAGAGGGGTGGGTGAATCAACATATATTAAAACTTGACTATACCCATTTGCAGATTAAGAACACATCACATTAACTAAAAAGAATAAAAAATAACACATGCATCACATGAATACACCAATATTTTTATGTGGAAAACCCAATGAGGGAAAAACCACAATGAGGATTAACTCACAATATATGTAGTTCACTGTTAATAACAATTACAATGTTTAAGGCTCATTGGCTATGGACTTTCTGACTAAGGTATATAGCCGTAAAGAAAGATACAATGGACTTGATGAGGCTCACTATCTTAGATTAGGATACACACAATTTAGAATGAGAAAAATGAATGTGATCTGCTTTGAAGAAGCATCTGACACATGTTTATGATGCAATCACTATTTCACACAATTAGCCCTTTAGATTGATTTCAAACACTTCATCTTTTGCATTTTTGTCTATCACCAGTAAAAATAAATCATCATATTCAAAACTAATTTAGATCTTCTATATATATCCTCTGCATCAACACAAAACTTCAATAACATCAACTCCAAGATGACTATTGGATGAAACGATTGATATTGTATGGGTCGACCCCAAAACACATCCAAAATAAAAGAGATTTAGTTGAAAATCATCATACACTATGTCAAGACCCAAATGGATCACACCAAATTATTCAAGACAAGATTAATTGATCAAGATCAACCGTAGAGAATGAAACAAGTCATGTTGGCCCAATTAGTATCAATAGGTCATCAACATTGTCATTGTTTGACTTCACACATCCGAGGATATACTAAAATCATCATGTAGACTAATATGTAGGCATTGTAGACCATGAAAAATATGAATTCAACCTTTTCTTAAAGTATCTGATAAGAAATTTTTGGCACAGGAGGAGAAACCTACTAAATATGCGGAAATAGAGCAATCCAAATAAACTATAGCACACTGCTATTCAAAAGCTGAACTTGCAAACCATTATAACACTTGATACTGCTGAGTAGTATATTATGACCACCAATGAACATGTTTCAGAACTGTAAGACCAATACTTTGAATCTGGAGGAATGCAAATCAATTTAGTAAGCCTAAATATAGGAGTAGTACTTTGCCAAAGCACATACCAAAACATTGGTACTTGTAACATTCACTGTAGAAGGTGTGATGAATTAATTTCTTGGATATAGAACCTTCATAACCTAATCCACATATCATCCGAACTACAAGACATGAACTTACATAGTGGAAATATGCGGACCATAAAATCATGAATCTACCTTAGAGTCTCCACTATGAATGCCTTAGTCAAATTTCTACAACATATCTTTATGTGTGGTACATCAAACTGAGATTATTTCAATGTAGACATATTATGGACATATGAGAACATGAGTATCATCCTCTGCAACACACTTAGTTAACATACTGATCATTATTCTTCCTTGTGCAGCTCTGCAGACTTGCTCCAACTAATATCACAACATAACAACTATCTCTAGAGAGTGTACATACTTCAACATCACATCTGATATCAATGGCAGTCCATATTGGGTTGAAATCAATGAAAACACATATTTCCAATAGTAAAACTATAAGAACACCCTATTATCAATAAATAAAGTAGTTTTTTCCTTCTCTAATTTGTATCTTATGTTCAATAATAAATTATGGATATATGGTTTTTATGATATTATACTTAGTCCTTGAATTTTATGTCTCATTCTCTACCACCTCCATATAAGGAGTATACATATTCTATGTAGATTATGAGTTGTGTTATTCATTCAAACAACTTTTTGCTATGAAAACATTTGATTTCCTTCCTAAGGTTGTTGAGTTCCAACCTTCTTATAAGGAACTCATGCATGAATATGATAGAAAACTTGAGTTGTACATAGTATATCTTGTTGGTTGAACAAATTATGTGTCAATGATAAGAATAGGTTTCTAAAACAATTTGGTGCATCACCTTTGTACATTGTAGGTTTCATTTTAAGTCATTTCTCTATACTTTTCTTCAAACAAATAAATAGATGATCAACCAGAGTATTTCTCACATCTTCTCCCCTGAAACTTAGAAACACATGATACTCCTTACCACTTTGGAAAGGAATTTTGGTTGAGGGAGGCACATATTCAGCCATCTTGAGAGTTGCAACTGAAAAAGATGATCAACCAAAGTATTTATCAACTAGAGTTTTTCTCACATATTCTCCCCTGAAACTTAGAAACACATGATCAACTAGAGTATTTCTCATCATCTTCTCCCCAAAAAATAGAGAGAGCTTGAAAGAGATGATCAACAGAGTATTTCTCACATCTCCCTTGAAACTCAAACAAATGATACTCCTTACCACTTTGGAAAGGAATTTTGGTTGTGGGAGGCTTGTATTCTTCCATCTTCAGAGTTGCAACTGAAAAAGAATGACAGAGAGGATTGAACCCAAACAACTAAGAAGAACTCGAAACAAAAACTCTGAAGAACTCGAACTCCTATCACACATTCCGGTGCTAGGCAATTCTCTTTGTATATATATTGATTCCCCACTAGTTTCCAATCCAATCATGTCTACTTCTAAATTGTTTAATTAAATTATTTTCTGCCCCGGTCAGTCAAAGTTTTTGTTATGTTCAATGACAACCAAGTTTTTAATCCCACCACCATGTTAACTTTTTTTTTCTTCAATGAGTGTGAGTAAAGTCAATCGAGTATTAATTTATCGCTAATAATATCTTTAAAAAGATCTCTTCACATGGTTGACATAGAGTGATGGCAAACGGGACCACTTTTATTGAATTTTCTTTTCCATCATCTCTATTTTTCTAATATGAACTTTGAGAATATGAATAAAAAATAAAATTATAATATATAATAAATTTGTAATGATAGATATCAAATAGATGTTTTGGACTATTATTATGGATTTTAGCTAAATCAATATATAACAAGTGACAATGCATCATGTTCCTGCCGCCTATCAAAGAGCTCTTTGGAGTTTTGTATTAAATGCAGCAAAGAAGACTGAACTAGAATGCAAGAGTATTTGATTATAGAAGTTGAATATAAAGGGTAGAATTTGGATTAAATGTTGAATAAAATTAATAAAAAATGGTAGTAAACATTGTTAAGAAATTAATAGTATATGTAATTGTTTGTAAATGAAATTAATTTCTTAGTAAGCTTAATTGAAATTATTACTTGTAGAAGTAGTTAGTTATGGAAGCTAAAATGACTAGGGTAGAGTTTGGATTTAATGTTTAATAAAATAAAGCAAATATGTAAGGAAACATTGTTAAGAAGTTAATAGTATATGTAATTGTTTGTAAATGAAATTAATTTTTTAGTAACCTTCATTCAAATTAGTACTTGTAAAAGAGCTAGTTACTTATGTAAGGTAAAATAGAAACAATCGCTTGACAATGAATATAGTTACCTTTGTAGTAATAGTAGATTACTTTAGTAAGGTAATACAAATTACTATTTGTAGTTATTGAGCATTATGTTTCGTAAAATAATTTAGTGCATGGCCAGATATTAAATGCACTTTGAGAGTAGTAAATTATCAAAGTAGTTGTACAGAACTAAATTTTTAAATCAAATAAAATGAACTTATTGTTTCAAGAAATAGTAAGTACGAGAAAATAATTTGGAAAATAAGTGCCAATTACTTTAGGAGAACATGTTAATTAATATCAATTTTCTTTTTAAATATAAATTAAATCATTTGTAATAGTAATTTGTGTAATTAGGTAATGAACATTGTGTTTTGCAAAATAATTTATAGACCATGGTCAAATATAAGATGCGTTTTGAAAATAGAAAATTGATTTAGTAGTGGTAGAAAATTTACTTATATTGAATAAAATAAACCAATTGTTTGAGTGTATATTAAGTACTAGTAAATAATTTAGGGAAAAAAGTTTTTGTTTTTATTAGAGGTAAAAAATGGGTTTTGAAGGGGCCTGAAACCCTTTACAAAAGAAGATAGCTAATACACAAGAGATCAACAGTAAGCCTAAATCAACCCAACAATAGCAAGTTGCTTAAAAAGATAACTCACATACCCCCAACAGCCCAACATCAACCTCTAACAGATTAACATGACAACACAGGCTACAAAAGACACATAAGAATGAGCCCAAAGCCTAGATACAACCTGGTTTTATCCGGGACCAAAAACCCCACCCAATTTTTGATAGTAAAAACCACCTAAAACACTCAGGCAACAGAACCGCAAAGCAGTAGCCAACCTTCTGCTCAGAAATAGTAGACCAAAACCCAACAATAGAAAAGGAAATTTAATGGAAAAGACCACCATTAAACCCAACCTCTTAATCAAAAACACCAGCACACAAGAGGAGAAACAACCCTCGAAGCACCCAAGCACAACACAGACCAACTCCAAGTCCGAGGTAAAGTGCACAAAGTTGAGTCATGAAGCGTGGAATTTTTGCCTTAACCAAAAAATTGAAATCTGCTTTGAGAAAACGGGATCCCGATTTTAATAAACGGGATCCAGATTTTTAAAAATTGGGATCCCGTTTAGCTTCGGGATCCCAAGCCTAACACGGAATGTGATCCCACTTTTTAAAAATTGGGATCCTATTTCCCATAGGATCCTGAACCAATGGAAAAGAATGGGATCGATTGTCAAAAATGGGATCTCGATTTATAAAATGGGATCTCGATTTATAGAAATCAAGATCACGGTTTTACTCATCGAGATCTGACACATATTGATATTTTTAAAATAGATTTCATTGCTTTCGGTAGGATGGGACCTGCAATCTTTGGCGACAACAACCCACGATCCTTAGCGAGTGCCCACCTACATGCCATTTTTTGCATTTCTCTATTTTGAATTGAAATTTTGAAAAAAAAGTTAATTTAGCATTTTTTTAAAATTTATTTCATGTTTTAAGCATTTTTTTAACTGTTATAGTAGAAATGAATAATTGTAAAAATAGATGAAAAATGCAATGAAACCTGAAGGTTTTTTAATAAAAATGAAAAAATGAACCTTGAATTGTGTTTTAGAAACAAATTTAACTTTTGAAACATAAATTGTTCGATTAAACCCAAAAAAATTAAATTTGAAAACCCTAATTGAAACAAAACAAAAAAATTGCATTTCAAAACCCTAGAAATCGAAATGAAATAAAAACATTGCATTTACAAATCCAAATCAAGCTTTGAAACGAATTCAAAATCAAGCGAAAAAATTTAATTTGAAAACCCTAGTTTTGAATTGAAATGAAAAAATTGCATTTAAACCTAATTGTTTAAAATTGAAACCCTAAATTGAATTGGAACAAAAAAAATTGTTAAAACCCTAAATTGGAATCGAACAAATCATTTTGATTTTGAAAACTAGGTAATTTCGAGCTAAAAAAAAATCATTCACATTGCTTAAATGTTTTAAATTTTATTTGCTTTGTATGGAAAAAACGATATATATTAAACTATAGTTTCAATTTTAAATTATAATTAGATTAGAAATCAATATGTTTAAGAATGGTTAAAATTCATAAAGTTTATCTTGATGTTTGTTTGCAAATGTAGTTAACAAATTCGTAAATCTAAACATGTACAATTGATTCCAATTGACACTAACTTGCAAGTCTAAATTATGCCAAAGGCCACCCAAACTTCACCCTAAGTTTGCTAAACCCTATACCCTAAACTGTAAAATCTAAACCCTCAACACTAAAGCATTTGAAATTTATGAACCCTAGACCCTAATCTTTCATTGGACATACCTAAAATCATGTAGGTTCAATGTCAAGAATGGGTCTATTTGGTAGATTTATGAAAACTATTTTGAATATCTAGAATGCCATAAAAGTACAATTATAGCAATTCCAATTGGAAACACTTGGGTACATATATATCATATGAAATTTAAATCTAGGAAGGTGTCTGTATATAGGAGTTGATAATACATGGAAAGGGTTTGTATGGGAATATATGTATTAAGAAAATGTACCACACTTGACCTCTATAGGATTTTTTAAGATGTGATCCTAGATAATAATCCACCCATCCTCAATCATAATGGATTCTTTAGCAATTAGAGATTCAATAACCATAAAATTACCTATATTTTGATACTATATAGATTTATGTGGAAGGATAGAAATGCATCAATAAGGAGACCAAGATGGAACCATTTAACACCTACAAGGTATGTACCTATTACATGGGAAAGGGAGGAGGTACATGATGATAGGTTGGAGGAACTACATGCTATTATTACAATTTAGAGATGGGAGGATGATTCATATAAAAGAAATATAATTAAATATTTATATTATTTAATATATTATATTTAATATAATATATTAAATAATATAAATATTTAATATCATAAAATATAATATAAGATTACAATTAAGGATAGGTAATGTTACAATTTACTTGGCGTTTTAATGAGGATTAGGCTTAAAAGATTCAATTAGGTTTGTAGTAAATAGTTAGGTTACAATTAGGAATAATATATAATAAATATTAATATAATTATAATACAAATATAAATTAATTTAAACATAATATAATATAGGAATACATTTAAGATTACCTAGTAAAGGTTATAATTTAATTAAGTTCCAATTAGGTTTGCAATTCAATTAGGATATGGTTAGGGGTGGGGATCATTTAGCATTCTATTATTGTTAGAGTATGGGTTACATTTAAGATTATTGTTATTTTTGTGATATGTATAGATTGATTCTTTTTTAACATCATGATACTTTTTTTTATTAGAGGGTTAAACACTTTTGACCCAGAGCTAGATGGAACCAATGAGGCTATAGTATGACTAAATTTGGACCTCACTAGACATCTAGATCCCCTTAAGCCATCCTATCACCTTAAATATTATTAATTTCTTAAAGAGTCCCAATAGGCGAAATTTCTTAAAGGGATCAATGTAATACTTAAAACTTTCAATACAAACTCAGCTAAGGACATAACACAAATACCAAAAAAAAATAAAAATCAACCATATTTCAACACAAGACCAACTCCCAAAGTAATCTTTCAAGAAAGTACACGGGAACCTAAGGGGTCTGGCCTAATTCCTCGGGGGCTCATCTTTGATGGCCTTGCCTACGTACGCGCAGCGCAGAGGAATCATAGTTCGACAAATTGAGTTATCTCCAACTCATTTGACTCTCTCACAAGGGGTATAACCACCAGGTCTCATAATATGATTCAACCTCATTCACAACCATAACACAATAACACCGATACATTCTAAAAATAATCCTCAAAACATAACATCAAGTGTTCCACACTAAAAGAGTGGGTGTGCAACCCTTTCTAGAGTCCACTACCCCAGACAGTTTCACTAATGGCTACCACCCACTTAGGTGAAGCCAGGGATCAAAGATCTAGCTAAAATATACTAGAAAAAAAATAGAGTGAAAATAAACAAATAAATGCTCATACTTGCTCAACCCAGGTCACAAGTTATAGAGACATGCTAGGAATTAAATCCATTCAACAAGTTTCAAGTGCCCAACCCAAGAGTTCAATGGGCAAAAATAGGATAAGAAAAAGTAGAGTCAATAGGTGTGACATAAATTACCTTACCCTCTCCCAATTAAGACATATCGACAATTTAAATTATCAAAATATTGATCCCTTAACAATGATCTCAAGATTGTGTAGTATTCTCCTATTATACTAATTATATACTCCAAGTGAATATACTATTCTTTCTATCCTTATTTAATAATTGTACCAATGTGAGATCTCATAACTAAAGTAAGAATGGAAACATAAACAAGCGACAAACTACTTTATAAGATTAATTAAGCATGGATTATAAATCCTACAAGATCTACACAAAAACATTAAGATCTTTTTTTTTTTAAGGCAACACTATTACATACTTTTTAACATTTCTATAAATAACAAAGCCCATAATTAATTATTGAATCTTTCACAATAAACTAAACCCAAAAGTATTTTCTACCCATTATTGAAAAGAAAACAACTAACTGATTTAAATGCTAGCGAATAAAAGTACAACACTGCAATCCAAATTTCAATGACAAACGTAAAAATTCTAGACATACCTAAGGAGATTTATCAAGATAGCCAAACCTCAATCATTTTAAATTAGGCTTAGGGTTTAAATAATAATAATAATAATATCGTAAGTTGTAGATTTGATCATAAAAGTTAAGATTAATCATTTGGATTCTCATCAACAAGTGAATCTGTATAAGTCAAACTTTATCCCATAGTATGCATGAAATAAAGACTATATTATTCAACATAATTTTAAACAACATAATTATAAAATCTTCTGTTCACATTAAGATTTAATTGGAATTACAAAATATAGCCAAAACAATGGGATGATTAGTAACATTTCTAAATCCTAAAGACTCTAAAGAATACAGAAGGGTATGAAAATTTGAAACCAAAAATTTGAGGGTATCTCACAAGCTCTAATTTCCTCGACATGAAAATGTTTCAAAAGGACTCGGTAAAAATTGTTCATTAAACATTCATTGAGAAAAGTATATAAAATCAGCCTATTGACATTTCTGTAGAGCACACATAAATTGAGATAATAAAATATCTCCTGGAATTCATGGGATATAAAAGCTTATACGATGGATAAGAACAATGAAAGCATAGTCACTGAATGATGCAGTATACGAGCATGAAAACAACAACACAGTTACAAAACGAAATGCATCACAAGAAGGAATGACACGACTATGATTATATTCTTATTATATTTCAGGATTAAAATGGCTGCAAGCTACTTACCTCAAGATTATGCACAAGTTGAGTCGGTCGAGATTCACTTACATATGTTGATATGTTCTTAGAGAATGAGAAGATTAGCAAGTCTTTGCATATGAAATTGTTTTGCAAGAAACATATAAATCTTCACATCTCCCATGCATCCTGCAGCCAGTGAACTTCATCACCTGTCGAAACCTCACAAACCTCCTCCTACCACGCCCCAATTGATCATGTTTGAGAGTCTTGGTGAGTCAAGTTTGTTTTGATCCCTGATGCCACACAATCTACTCGAATCCCCTGTATTGATTTCCACCTGCATGCCTTTCTAGCGTGATCATGTCATTGTGAAAACAGATTTGGAGCTCGACTTCTTTCTTTTCCCTCAAGATTCTGCTGAAAATCATAACTCCACACTTTTGATTTCCATCCCTTATCCACTTCCCCCTCCCAAAATATCCTACCAGAATCTCTATTTAAAGATATTTTGGGGACATCGACCAGGCTTGACAAGATAAGCTAGGAAAAAGCCTCCCGAAAGAAAAGTAAATAAAAATGATTTTAAAGCAAAACTGAAAAAGGAAAAAAAACTCCAAACAGCAGATAAGATCGTTCACACATATCATATATGCTTGCGTATCACCACCTTGTTCTCCTCCCTTTCTTTTCTTTATTTTTTTTCGTGAAATGAAATTCAACGTTCTTATGTAAATCAAACCAATGCTGCTTTTCCTGCCTACATCTCGCAGTTGGAAAGAGTTTTATCCCTAATTAAACAAAGCAATTTTTATACTAAAATATAGTGGCAAGGTAATCCGTCCACTCCAATAATATTCGATGGTAGTTAAGTGTGACACATGCCCTTGATTTAAATTTAGCATGCCCACGATTTATTGCGTAGAATCAGTGGATATCTTTATCATGTTCCCTTTTAAAACCAAAAGAGAAAAGTGCCTCTCATCATTAAAAAAACCAAAATTCATTAAAAAAGATTCAAGTAAAATAAAGTTAATGTCTTGGGGGTCTTCTTTTAGGGTTCTACGTATACTTTCTTTATAAAGCCCTTTCCTAAATATAAATCCTTAAATATTCTTTTAGTCATAACTTTAGAAAGTAAGGAAAAAGAACTACTAACCCTTGGGAATAGGGAATGGGTAAGTAAATTTTTAATGGGATTTTCTCATAGTTTTTTAGAAATTAAATAAATGATATATTCATAAATAATTATTGTTTTTCTTATAATTTTTAAAAAAAATTATATTAAAAGAAAAGAAAGATTATTTAAATAACTAAAGACAATATGTAAATGTAATAATCATATGAGAATTTTATCACCTTTTTTTTGTTTCCAACTAATTACACTGAGAGAAATCACAACATAGTTACTACTTCAAGTTTTTTTTATATATATTCTCTTTATTTGCTTATTTTTTATATCCTTATTCTCAACATAATATCAAAACAATAAAATGTATCGTTAGACCCAATCTCAATTCAAGCATATGTTATCAATTTGCAACATCTTATGCCCCTATTACTATTCACAATTAGGAAGTAACCTTCTCAAAACTAAACTCATTGTTACCATGAAAATAAAAAATCTAAGAATATTAGTTACATTACTACCACATAAAACTACATGCAGGTTATTTATGTTATAAAGAGAACAATCACCTCACACCAAAAACTATAAGGAGA
>VDFB02321989.1:0-30690 GCA_007258455.2 Sequoia sempervirens | reverse complement strand
ATCCATAGCATCCTCTTGTGGCTCATGCTCCTGCTTAGCCTCGATCACCACCCAAACTCTCCTCGGTTGTTCCCTCCTCCCCACCCTCATCTTCCATCCTACGACCCTCACCTCCCCCTCAGGCTCATCTCTCTCCTCCCTCATCTCCATCTCTGGCTCATCGGGCTCTTGTTCGGCTCCAATATCCACTTGGGCTCTCCTTCACTGTCTACTCCTCACCGCCCTTGTTGGCTGTCCTGTGGCCCTTGCCCCCTCCTGTCCTCTCTCCTCCCTTACCTCCATCTCTACCTTATCATGCTCCTGCTCGACCTTGATCTCCACTCGAGATCTCCTCAGTTGTCTCCTCCTCCCTGCCCTCATTTGTTGTCCTGTAGCTCTTGCCTCCACCTCAAGCTCATCCATTGCCTCCACATCACGCCTCTCTCTCTCTTGCTCAAGCACCACCCACTCTCGTCTCCACTGTCTCCTCATCCTCACTGCCCTTGCCAGCTATCCTACAGCTCCTGCCTCCTCCTGTCCTCTCTCCTGCTGTCCTGTGGCCCCTGCCACCCTAACTAACTCCTGACCTCCCCTCTGCTAGGATCTTCCCCTCCCTCTCCTTTATGCCGCTAGCCTCATCTCTTCCTCTAGTCTAAAGCCTAGTGCCTTTGTAATGGGATCCTCTAGTGTAATCCTCTCCCACTGATGGTTGAGGAACCATCTAACATATCGACGTGTCACTCTTGCCACCTGCTCCCCTCTAGTCCTCCCTAGGTAGGGTACTAGCTGCAGTGTCGCCCAATGCACCCTCACAACCTCAGGTGAAATCGACTCTCCCCATGGTCACTCTCATGTGATCCGCTTGAAACTCTCTAGTGCTTGGGGAATATCCTGTGGTAGCCCAAACTATCTCATCACCTTGTCCGGTCTATGTGACTCCACTATGTGAGGTTCCCTCCTGACTATGTAGCACTTGGTGCTGAAGTAGCCCCTATGTCTCGCCTCCTCTACCCTCCACCCAGTAAACAACCTCAATATGTATGGCTTCCACACTATGTGCTCCTCCTATAGGTCATCTATAGTCCTCCTCCATCTATCCAAACCCTCGAAGCCATCATAGTGCCACACCTAGCCATACTATGTCCCGTACCACCATGCTACGTGCGCTGTCTCATCCTCTGTCCTTGCTCTCACCACTCCTGGCCTGGTCACACTAATGTGCTCCCAGGATCATACTTGTAATAGAGTCACCTGTGTCAAGCTGATCCCCCCTCGATAGCACACCACGTGCATGTCTATGTATAGTTGTGCCATTCCGCATGTCCCCCATGTGAACTACCCCTCTCTCCCCTCAATAATATGTCGAATAACCTCCATATAACTCATGTTGTAGAATTGCTCGCTCCTATCTGGTATTAGTAAGCCACTGATTAGCCCGCACAAATAGAGTGGTAGTGTTGGCACCCCCACCGCGAAACATTGATCCACATCTAACCCCTTCCTCTGAACAGGAAGGTCCTCTCATCCAAACAACACATACAGTGTCTGATCCAGCTCCTCCCAGTCGACCTCACCTCACTCACTAGGTGCCCTACTATAGGGAGTCTCAATATCTGCCATACATCCTCGAGTGTCACCATCATCTCCCCTATCGGGAGATGGAATGTGGAGGTTGATGAATCCCATCACTCTATGAGCACTGCCAACATAGCTTGATGCACTCTAACCATCAAATATCCTCTCAAGTGTAGCAGTCTTGCTCATGACAGGACCTCATGATCTGCTTTGATCATCGCCCTCAACATTGCTTGCAGCACCTCAGACCGTCTCTCTCATGTCCATAGCCGCTCAAATCACTGCATCCATACCACAACGTTATGTCAGTCATTTCATCTCTTCTCTCATTTCCTGGCCTTGGGTTATATTCTAACTAAGTATTCCCTCCCCTTTTGGCCAATTTTCCCAATTTGCCTTTGTTTTCCTTTTCTTTCCTCTCCTTTTTCGCTCCCTTGTTTGGCCCTTTCACCCTTTCTAGGTGGGGCCGCCCCTTCCCGGGCGTCATCGCCCTTTTTGGGGTAGGGCTGCCCCTTCTCGGGTGCGGCCACCCCTTTTGAGGCGGGGCTGCCCCTCAAGGGGTGCGACCGCCCCTTTTGGGGCACCATCACCTCTGCCTTGGGGCGTGGCTGCCCCTCTGCGAGCCAAATTGTTTTCCTTTTTCCCCCAACCCATTTCAGGCATCTTTTTTATAGTTTTCGGGGAAAATTTACCCACTAATTGGGCAACTTTCCCCCCCTTCCCATGGCCTCTAACAAACTATTCTACCTACCCCGTTGGTGAAATCCCAATTTCACCCCCAACCCATTTTTCTAAACTACCCCAATCCCAAAACTCATGTGTTTAAAAAGCATAAAAACTTACAACATAATAAAAAATGCTTAAATCACAAAGAGGGTTTTTGAACCTAACCTAGCATGGAACTGTGTGCTCATGGTAGAACACCCACACCTCATTCGCTCGATGGATGATGTCATCGTCATAGTCGTCCGACATCCTCGTCTCCTCGCCTCCTCAGCTCCTCCTTCTCCTCTCCTCTCTATCTCTTCTTCAACTGCCACGTGTGCAAATGAGGAATAGCAACTCTAAAATTACTATAAGTAATTTTCCCCCTCATTTTTAAATTACTTTTAAGAGGGGTATTTTTACTTTTTATTTAACCTTTTAGGCCCTAATTAATTCCAAAACTTCTGCAGGCCACCATATGCACACTGTGTCTCTGATCGACTCCATTCAAAAGCCAAATCTTCCTGGTTTTTAGAGCTCTATCCAGTGGTACCTTCTGTTTCTTCATATTGAGAAGTCGTCTAAGGCCCATTTTTCTTCCCCAACCACTCTCTCGAGGGGGCATACCCTACCATTTTCCTCCATTCCTCCATCATGGTCATTTTCTGGTAAGATTGGGGCATTCCCCTTCATTTCCCTCTATTTGAGTAGCTCATACAACTCTCACGTTGGGGCATAATTTTGTAATCACTTCCTCTATTGAGTCATTTTCATTTTATTTTCTTCGAAACATTGTTATTTTAACAATATTTCAAAGAGGGAAAAATGTAGACATCCAAATTTGACCACTTCCATATGGTCAAATTCATCTCCTTCATCAATATTAATTAAATGATTTATTTAATTAATATCTCCCTTTTCCCTAAGGTTCTTAAAGTATTTAATTTAACAATTAAATACTTTACCCTTCATCTTTTCCTCTCTAAATTAAATAAACATATAAGTTTATTTAATTTAGTCATTTGACCTTTTTGAATTAAAACAATTTTAAATTCTTCTTTTTCTCTCTCCTTGTCACATCCTCCATAACCCTTTTCTAATCTGGATTAATTTAATTAATCCTTGATTAGGATGTGCACACCTTAATCAATATTAATGTCACATCCTCCATATTCTCCCACTTGCTTCTAATCCCTCATTAAGTTTCTTAATCACCTATTTGTACAACCTTAATCTAATCCCTTTTCTACATTTAACATATCTTTTTGGTCAACTTTCACATTTTCCACATTTAGCCTAGACCCTCTTCCCCATGTGAATTTAAAATTCACTTTTTATTCCTCCAAGGATTCTCCTCTTCCCCATGTGATCATTGAAAGGCCACATCAGTCACATGAAGCCAAAAACCCTCTATTATAAGGACCTTGTCTTATCCACAAGGTACTTTTCAACCTTCTTCATAAAAACCTTGTTTTATCCACAAGGTGCTCCTCATATGAATTTAAAATTCATATTTATTCTCCCAACCACCTTATCCCTTCCAATAATGTGAATTTAAAATTCACATTTATTTCCCTATGGAGATTTTTGAGGAATACTAAAATTCCTCATGTCACTTTCGTCTCATATAAGAACAAGAAGTTCCTTTTTGAGGAAATCTGCTCCCCTCCCAAGGTACTTTCAAAGTACTTGTCTTTCTTCCACATCATTTGTACCCTTTCCATCTCACCATGTCCTTTGTACACTTCATCCTCCACATGACAAGATGTGAGGTCTTGTGAGTCCTCAACTCACCATAGCCCTCCATCTTGGCCATGGTGGCTCAATCCTAACCATTGAATTCTCTAGAGAATTCAATTTCTTCTATAAATAACCCCCCTTCTCATTCATTCATTTACCTTATGCATTTTTATCACACTTATGCTCTCAAGCCATTTAAGCACTTATTTGCATACCTAGTTTTCATCCTTCATTATTGCACACTTTTAAGCTTTCATCCCATCCTCTTGCATCCATTTTGCTTAGATTATCACATAACCACCTTCATCATTTGCATCTTCCATTGCATCTTCACCCCTTTGCATCTCATTTTAGATCATTTGCCATCCAAGGAGCACACACTCAAGCTGCATCAAGGGGTAACCAAGGATCAACACAAGTAAAAGGTATACTTTATTGTTTTTATCTTTCTTTTATTTTTGTTCAATGTAGCCCAATCTTGAGGTGGTCTAGTGTTGTTTTATTTTGCATTTATTAATTAGTTTTGGAGATTAGGAGGTAATAACACTTGCACACAACTATAGTGTAAGTGAATGGTAGACCTTCACTCAAAGTACTGAGTGAGAATACTTTGGCCAAAGTAGTGTGAATATCCGAGACTCCACTATAGATAGTGTGAATGCCGAGACTCCACTGTCAGTTCATCGTGTCCATTTAAATGCGTGAGGGTTAACTAGCATAGGTGATAATTCCTAGTCATGTAGGGCACAACACTAAGCTCACAATGGTATGTCATACGGGGTTACCCAACCAATACCTTCATCAAAGGGTAGGGCTATCTATCATTGATAGATGTGCAGGGGATCACATATGAGTCTGTGGTTGGCGTAAAAGTGCTTGAGTGATGGATTTCCTCCTCAATAGGCAACAAAAAACCAAGGTTTTGAAAGGCGGATTCCTAGACCATCTATATCTTATGCTCCGAAGCTCGGTGGAGCTGTGTTTGTAATAGTGTACATTCTTAGAATATTGTAATATGTGAAATTATTATATTGGAATGAAATCTCTATTGATTATTATATGACATCATTGTTCAATATGATATCTATGTTATGGGAAGATTTGTATAATTACTTTGGAATCCAATGACAAATTGGAATTTGTGTTATTTCAATTAAGTATGTAATTTACATTATTGGAAGAAATTTTTTTATTGCTATGTCATGACATCATGTTTTATTCAGTTAAGGTCAAAACATTGGAAATTTTACTGTAAAGAACATCGAGGTTGTTACATGTGGCATTAGAGCTTCCAGGTTCAACATTGAAACCTATGAGCTCATTATATAAACCTTAACAAAAGATAATGGGTGAAATGTTCTTATGCCAAGATGGCAAGAGAAAAGAACATGGAGAAATGAAAAGGAAGATGAGATTCCTAGAAACTTGTTTAAGTTTGGGACTAGTTAAGAGTCATCCCTGGAGTTAGGACTAGTTAAGAGTTATGTCCCCTTGGATTGTGGAAGATTATGCAAGTAGGTCATGTAGGAAGGTTAGGAAGTATAACCAATATATACCTTCATCCTACAATTAGATATAAAAATCTGAGGGATAAAGAAGATTGAGAGAATCTCCCTTATTGATAGCAACCTAAAGCTTTAAAGAGTCAAGGATTCTTGGATTTAGGAAGAATACTATGAATATGTGATTATGCATTATTGGCATAATTTGGATTAAATTTCAAAGTCAACAAAGGAGGTATGCATGAGGTTGGAGAGCTCTTGACAAATCTAATTCTTGTACAAGGATAGGATCTTGCAAGAAAAGAGATAGTACCTTAGGAATAAGGAAAAAGACCAGAATGGTCATAAAAGAAGTAATAAACAATGTGGACATGTTTCCACCAACCAAAATTGATGACAAAAATTTGGAGTTTTGATTAAGATGAGGATAAGGGAACCAAACAACCTTGGTATCCCTAAAGGTTATGAGAGAATAAGTTACCAAGAGTTGGAACAAAGACACTTGGAAAGGTGATTGTAAGAGAATCCTAAAAAGGTAAATTGTATTGATCTGACAAAGGTTTGGATAGTACATAGATAGTTTGGAGTATAAGTAGAACTCACCAACGTGTCAACAAAAACCAACATACGATGGAGGTTCCAAAAGGAATTGGAATGTAGTATGACGCTATGTGTCAAATCCATAGAAGTTGTAAGGAAACAACTCTCTAAGTTAAAAATTACATCAATAAAAGAGGATTGTGAGTATGGATATTTCCCCACAAAGAGGATATTGAATGTTAGCTTGTAAAGTTGTTGATCATTCATTACATCTCCTATTGGATGATCCAAAATGTTGAATCTATGAGATAGAAATCCATGATGAATCTAACTTTGGGAAAAAGTATATTCAAGGTGTGACATTGAGGCAAGAAAAGGCCATAGAAAGCCAACAACAAAGAATCACAAATCATTTCGAGAAAGCAAAATGTTTGCTAGGAGTTCAACTTTAAGTTGATTGAATGTTGTGAAAACACTAAAGGGGGGAAGGAAGAGAGTGGATTGACTCATATAAAGTACCCCACCCAATGAAAAATGTGGATATTTTTTTGATTTGGAAGAACTTTTACTTCTTAATAAGTCATGATGGCAATTAACTCATGTACCTCATGACCACAAGGATTAGGTATTGGATTTTTTTTTTGGAGAAAAATAGTGGAAAGGTCAAGAGTTGTGACCTATTATCACACCATACCTTGCATATATATTTATTGTAAAATCAATTAATATTATCATTAATGCCTCAAGGAAAGGATAGGTAGATTACATGGTCATGAATGAGAAGATCATTGTCTATAGGATAGACAAGGGAAGATCTAGATTACTCATGAATTGAATGAAAGTGTCTCTAAAATCCTATATACCTAATATGGGGAATTTAGATAATGATATGATTTCTATACATTGGTAGTAATACTACATATTGTGAAATATATCAATGTCGTGAAGCGACTTGACACTATAGCTTACTATGCTAAGGGACCTTGGAATGAAAGGTTTAAGCTATAAAGCCATTGAGAAGGTATGTAATATGTGATGTGATGTTATGTGAACCACATCAAAACATATTTATTGGAATGATTATTTGATCATACCTTTTACTCAAATGAAGCCCTAGGTTTAGAATAACCTATTTGGGATGAGAAGTTCATTCAAATAAAGAAAGAAACCTTAGGTTAAGTTTTACCTATTGGGTTGGGATATGTACTAACACCTATAGGTTGGGAATAACTTACTTGGTTGAGTTGTGCATTTGGTCTTGATTGGAATATATAGGGTTAGAGTATCCTATATAATTAGACTAGCCACTGCTTGAGGACTTAATCTAAAGATTAGGGTCTATTGTGGTTGAGACGAGCACCTATGTGATTAAGTGAATCAATTGAGATAACGAGAAAAGTTTGTGTTTGGTAATTAGGTCTGGAATTAAATTTGATATCTTTTAGAAACCAACATGAATAAACAAGGATTAATACTCGAAATTAGTACCAATTCATATTGAGAAAATTAGATTGAGTTGAAAGATGGATTACATCTTTGAAAATAATCCAAGGATGAAAGAAACCTAGAGTGTAGGTGTCCTAAGATAAATAGGATTTATCTCCGCAAAACCCTAACCATTATTACTTGGGAATTAAATGTGGAATGAGACCACAAAATAGGTTTACATTTAGTCAAAGAATAGACTATTATGGGATGAAAAAGAGCCTATGTACCCAAAATTTAGAGAATTAAGGGATGGAATGAGAAAATCAATGTCAAAATTAGGACATTGGAGAGAGAGTTATTTGTCGGACAAGAAACCAATAAAACCTAGAAAAGACGGAGTAAGATGTTGTTGAGTATATAGCAAGTTAATGTCTAGTGTTCCAAAAAATGAAGATAGGATGTCGTCATTGGAAGGACATGTGTACTCTCTTGAGATTCTAGAAGGGTAATGGTAGAATGCAAGACAGTTTAACTTGTCTATGTCAACAAAACTGACATAATGTCGTGGTGGACAAACTCACCAAGGTAACCAACATGGTTGGAAGCTTGACTTATGGGATTTTGGTCCTAAGTAATATATTGAGTGAGGTAGTTGCTTAGTATTCATGAGAAGGTTGTCTTAGTTGTGAACGAGCAAATAATGATAAGGTTGTGTGGACCATGATCATACTACAGACATTCAAGTGAACAAATGCACAATATATTATTGTAGCCATCATGTAAAAGAGGAAAACCAAATCTTGAATGATTTGTTGAGTACTTGAAAACTTCTAACATTGAGGTTTGATCCGTTATATGGAAAAGAAGGTTGGAAACTCTATTAGGCTGAAATAGGCTCGGGAATAAAGTTAACCTTATACTTGATAGTTTGTCAAAAAGGAGTAAATAGATTGAAGAGATCAATGAAACTTTGTCGATACAAAGCTTAAGTATGAAGCAGTATCAGAATTGACAAATGTCCAAGGGAAATGTTGTGCTCGAGATAGACAAGTGGTCAAGATCATTACTTTTGGCTAAAGTAAATAGATAAGTAAGAGATGGGCGAACTTGACTTTTGAGTTATCTAACAGTGTAAGTACCAAGAGGAAGGATGGGACCCACAGTGTAGTGCGCAATACATCATTATTCCTTTCTATTTTGGAATATAATAAGGATAAATTCATGAGCCAATGAGAATGTGCTTTCTATTCACTACAGTATAGGTGTCATATGTTGTTTAGACAGTATTGTACATGGGATGTACATAAGAGAGATTATGAATACAACACGTAAGCTCTTTGAGAGGGTAGGTATGTGTGATACATACTGTGTATGTTAAATATGTATAATCAAAATGAAATAAACAAAACACACATAATGGAACTTTAAACTGAAGAAATGCTAATTAATTTGATTTCAAATAAACAAATGAAGCTTCCTCAGAGGCGTTCCATCTTCCTCTATCTCCAGGGATTTGTTTGAAGTTGTTGCTCTCAGATTGTGTAAGGCTTCTCCGAATGACAACCTGTAGAATGAGTATGCAAAGGAGCTTCTCTATCCTATATGCTGGTGGAGGTGAGAATACTGATACAGATATGCACAGGGGCTGTGGATTATGCACAGGGACTGTGATTTGAGAATGTTATGAAATGAGAATGATTGACCATGATATAAACTACTACTATGCTATGCTATGATGCTTGAATACTGTGAATGATAAAAGGCTTATGCTATTGCAATTTGGCTATAGTTATTCTATTGAAAGCTTCTCTGTATATTTTCAAAGACCCAGCAGTCCTTTTATAGCTTTTTGTAGGCAAAATCCTGGCTTGCAAGGATCAACAGCTGTGAGATTGTCTGGTAAGTTTGAATGGTGAGAGATAGAGAGGTTGAGAGGAAGATGGAAGAGGTTGAGAGGTTGGAGAGAAGAATGGAAGCCTGTCTTCAACCCACGAGAACAATCTTGCACATGAACAGAGGAATTTAATTTTTCTGTTTTGGCAGTTTGTTTCATGGTTGTTGAAGATAATGCAAATTAAATAAATAAATTTATTTAATTTCATGTGAATTTTGAGGAAATTAAATATTTTTGAAATATTTAATTTTAGAACTATAGAAGATTTAATTAAATATTGGGAATATTTAATTTGCAAATAGACTTTAGAAGAATTAATTAAATATTTTGGAATATTTAATTGTAATGTGACTTTAGAAGAATTTAATAGAAGAGAGAAATATTTAATCTTTATTTGAATAAAATATTCAAGCCAAGATTATTGATAATTAATATAAATAAATCATAATGTTTATTTAATTAATTAAGAAATGAATACGAAAAGATGATTAAATAAACTTATTTATTTAATCGAAATGAAATAATGAACAATATAAATAAATTATTTAAATTTATTTATATGCAATTAAATTAGGATATTTAATTAAATATTAAAAATATTTAATTAATTACTGCACTATGTGATGTGACCATTTTTAGGTGTATACATTTTGCCCCTCTTTGAAGTGATGTGTTTTACGCATTGCTTCAAAATTTTGAAATTTTCCCCAGATGCTGACTGTCGAATGTTGATAGGTATATGCCCCCTCAAACGATGAATCGATAAGATTTTGATTTTTGTGAATTATTTTGAATTTTTAGACTTTTTTTATTTTTTTTATTTTTTTTTGCTTTTTATGATTTTAAAGATGTTGATTCATCGTTCGAAAATGATAATATGAAGAAAATGACTTGAAAAGATGTGAGATGAAAAAATGATGACTAAAATTGCCCCTACTATGATAAAATGTGTTAAAATGCCCCAATTTTGCTTTTAAATAGGTTAAAAATGTCATTTTCCATGTTATTTTCCATTTTAACCTAGTTAAAATTGTAAATTTTGAGCTTTGGAGAGATAATTATGGCACTTCCGATTCACCAACACCATTTCGAGTGCATCCAACGACATCAGTGGCCAGCGCACTATGGACCTCCGGTATGTACCTCGTTAAACTTCTACTTCTTGAAAATTTTCCGTTCATTGCACGCTCATCGATGTTGAGTGTGAAATAGTGTGTTTTAGCACCCTTGATAATTTCCATAGCGCATTTGATTCTATAGCGCCTATGAGGCTTTTTGTAGCGCCCTTGATCCTTTTCATAGCGCCTATGATTTGGTAGCGCCCATGATAAATTTTGTAGCGCCCTTGATCTTGTAGCGCCCATGACTGTTTTCATAGCGCCCATGATTGCATGTTGATGTGAGTGATAAATTTGTTCCCAAAGTTGTTGGAAAACAAATAATAACTGATAGATTTGCTTTTAAAGTTGTTAAAAACAAATAGGATTTGATAAGTTTGCTTCTAAAGTTGTTAAAAACAAACAAGATTTTGATTATTTGCTTTCATGAAAATGAAAAACAAACAGTTGATTGATTTGTTTGCTTTTAAAGTTGTTAAAAACAAATGTGATTTTGATTATCTGCTTTCCATGAAAATGAAAAACAAATAGTTTGATTGATTTGTTTGAAGAGTCATGATGATTTGATACTGATTTTGCTTTGTCCTGATGATGTTTCAACAGGAGAGATTGAGTGTTTTCTAGTCACGGGAGACATTCTCGAGGACATGGAGCTTGATTCCACATTTGTTACAGTCAGATCGGGATGTGATCGAGGCATGTGGATTGACTTCGTTGCTTGACATGCCTGAGGTGTGCCTCAATAGAGCTTTATTAACAACACTAGCAGAGCGGTGGCATAGTGATACTAACACATTTCATTTATCGACTGGAGAGATTACAGTGACCCTAGAGGATGTGTACCATATCTTGAGGATCCCAGTGATGGGAGAGATAGTGGTCTTTGATAGCCGAGAGGCTGGAGGCACTGATGCTTTGAGATGGATTTTCAGAGATGATCATGTTGCTAGATACTTCATTCCATGGGGTGAGATGGCAGATTCATATCCACCCTTACCATCTGTACTGGCAGGTTTCATTGGAGGTGTTTTGTGCCTTGACCATAGGTCGAAGGGGTTCGCAGTCAGGTGGGGTCAGGTTCTGGAGAGTATGGTGATGCAGGGTACATGGTATGCATGGGGGTCATGCATGCTTGCTCATTTATATGATGAGTTACATCATATTGTATATGGTAGAGGCCGGAGTTTTGCTGTTGGTTGTTCGTTATTATAGATATGGGCATGGGAGCATTTTGTTGTTATGCGACCGTTGACTCGTGGATGATGACCTGTTGGTCGATCGTACAGATGGGGATATACTGATATTATTGCTCAGCCCAAATTGGGCAAACTGGATCATTGACAACGTCTCATAGATGGGCTTGATATAGTATGCTAACGGCCATATGTAGAGTGTGAGGCATGGCTAGAGGATGTGAGGGAGATGCCCTGTATCTGTATGTCCAGATATCTTATTGGGCATACTCCATGGATTATTGAGAGATTTCTTGTTGGACGAGTATGTTGACAGTACGGTTGGATTCAGGGTATGCCTATGGGTTCTGCTATTTATGCACAACGACAGCCAGAGATTGTAGTGTGGGGTCCATGGATTTCCTATGAGGCAGCAGTGGCAGAGTTCACTAGCTTAGGAGTTGTGACATGGGATTACCGAGTTGATGTCCTTGATGCAGGAACGATGCTAGAGTATAGTCAGTATGTGTTAGAGCATCCTACACCACGTATGTTTGATCCTGATGAGCCTATTACACCAGTTGTTGTACAGAGACCACAGAGAGGCAGTCAAAGACGACAGAGAGAGGCAGCTTTAGAGGGTGATGATTCAGAGGGAGATGATGATGATGAGGAGAGTGGAGGAGATGATGATGGTGGGAGAGGTGATAGAGGTGGTGATAGGGGAGGTGATAGAGGTGGTAGAGGTGGTAGGAGAGGTGACAGGAGAGGTGGACCATGGATGAGACATACAGATCCATCACCTTCAGTAGATCCAGTGGTGTTAGGTTAGATATCCTCTTTATAGAGTACAGTGCAGAGCTTATAGAGTCATCTAACACAGGCACAGACCTTGATTACACAGCTTCAGGGACAGTTGACCTCAGTTACTGCTAAGAGAGATACAGCTAGACAGCGGGGTGAGCAGGCCATCTCTTTGGCTGATAGTCTGCAGAGAGTAGCAGCGAGTACCTTGCCTGGTGATATGATGAGAGAGGTGACCAGAGCCACCCAGGAGGCAAAGTTCTATAGGACTAGATATCATGATGCGGTTCCACGTGAGCAGAGGGAGAGTTATACACAGTCGCGGTCTACTCATAGTCACTCTCGGACTACCAGCAGGGGTGTGACACAGCCATTACCTCCAGGAGGGCCAGCAGGGACAGGTGGAGTAGGTCCATCAGGTGCAGGTGGTACAGGTCCTAGACCAGCTCCATCAGAGGATAGCACTACCTAGTGCATTGTACATGATGTTTTTGTGACACACTGTTTAGACATTTGTATACACCTTGAGATGATCTCATTTTTGATGATGTTATATCATGTATAGTTGACATCTTTGTACATTTTGACATTCATTTTTGAGATATATGAAATGCAGTGATGATTTATGATGAATGGTTTGATTTTCTATAAATGCATGATGTGGTATGATATGGTGGTTTCTCAATTTTATGCTTATGATATATATGTATGCATGATTTATAAGATGAGTGAAATCTATTGATGAATGATTGTATGAATATGATGGATGATACAATTTATGAATGTTTATAAATGTTTTGATTATGATGTATGCTTTGTTTTTATGATTTTCCAATGCAAAAATGTATGAAAAATGTATGAAATGATGTTTTTGTGAATGTCAAAATGTACTCAGTCATTTTATTGGGAAGACATGGAACATTTGATACTTTTCCAGCTTTTGAAAGAATCTATAAATGCAAAATGCAGATGCTAACATGAATGTAATCTAGACTAACCATGCAGGATATTCGTACAATATTGCCATTTGGAGAGCTTATTTGTGCTTTTTGTATCATCATAGAGCATTGAAATGTTGAAAACTAATACAAGCATCAAAGGGTATGTTAGCACCAGTGATGACCTGAGTATTGCTTTCATGATTTTTGATATAGCAAGTTAATACAAGCATCTAGGTATAATTGAACTGAGATGATCTGAGTATTGCTTGCATAAATAGACAAGAGTTAACATGTTTCCCATGAAAATTCCGAAATGTCATCAATGATACGTAGTAGAGCATGTCTCACGACCAATTTGCATAGTACTAATGATTTCTTCGCAAACAATGGACAAAGAAAAATCATATTCCTTCCTTGCTTTTCTAGTTCAGTACATCATCGAATTGCTCCAGAGATATGATAGAAAAATCAAACAACAATTCAAATATTTGCCTAAAATATTCCAAACATTTATTCAGATTAAGATCATCCAACTTCGTTATCAACATTGATGTTTTTTTGTTTTGATGTTTGTTTGGATCATGTTGTGTTGATTTCAATTGGTATTGAATAAGCATGTTATGATTGTTTTGATATGGCCATGTTTGTTGCATTTTGGAAAATTGTCTTATGTCCGTTTGTGATGTTTGAAAAGCTTGTTGCCCTTCTCCATGTTTCTGCATTTTTGCCCCTAGTGTAAACATAACCTAAATATGAAGAGTATGTACAAATTTCATCAAGCCATGATAAAACACAAGGATTCCTATCATATGATATGGATATGAAAGATATGTACAGATGATAAATATGGATGGATGATGCCTAAAGTAAATACAAGACATAAGCTAATAGATGGAGGAGCCTATTTTGATCACAAGTAGCGCCTGTTTGCTAGGTTTTCGCCACTCGTTTTTATTGCACTTTTTCAGGATTTTTCTGATGTTTTTGATTTTTTCAGGACTTTTTATAATTTTTTATAATTTTTTTAGGTCTTTTTCTAATTTTTTATGATTTTTTCCAGAACTTTTTCTGATTTTTTAATTTTTCCAGACTTGATTATTCCGATATGCAATTTCTTCGCTAAATGAATGCCGCTGATCGCCTCTTCAAACAGTCCCTTCGAAGCGTAGATTAACCGATATGCACCAAACCATATATGCCGCAATGATGACAAATGGACCAAGCCAGTTTGGTTCAAATTTCCCTTTCTTTTCTCTATCTTGCTGATTACGTGGATTTTCTCTCAAGACTAAGTCACCTACTTGAAATGTCTGTGCTTTAACTCTGTGATTGTAGCTACGGGACATAACTTGTTGATAACCCTTCAAATGGTCAGCTGCATGTTGACGTCTTTCATCTAATAGTTCTAACTCTTGCAGACGAGATACTCTGTAGTCCTCATCATTTATCAATCCCTTGAGTGAGACCCTAAGTGAAGGTATTTCAACCTCTAGTGGCAAGATTGCTTCTGCTCCATAGACCAAGGCATATGGTGTAGCTCCTATTGGTGTGCGAATACTGGTTCTGTATGCCCACAAAGTTGGATTTAATTGGACATGCCAATCACGACCAACATCATTTATTGTCTTCTTTAAGATCTTCAAGATTGTTTTGTTGGAAGCTTCTGCTTGACCATTACCTTGTGGATAGTAAGGTGTAGAGAACCTGTGTTGGATGTGAAATCTTTCACAAAGTTTGTCAACATTCTAATTTTTGAAAGGCCTCCCATTATCAGTAATGATAGAATTAGGAATTCCACATCTACAAATGATGTAATTCAAGATGAATGAAGAGATTTGTTTTCTGGTCACAGTCGTCAAAGGAACAACTTCAATCCATTTTGTAAAATACTCCGTAGCTGTGATAATGAATTTATGCCCATTTGATAATAAAGGATTAATTTTTCCAACAAGATCTAGTCCCCACTAAGAAAAAGGCCATGTCGGAGTGAAAGGTTGCAGTTCCTATGCAGGTGCATGAGTAAGATTCTCGTGGATCTGGCATTTAGAACACTTCTTGACAAAAGTAAAAGATTCTTTCTCCATGGTAGGCCAATAATATCCCATTTTGACAAGTTGCTTGGCTAAGGTTAAACCACTTGAATGAGTTCCACAAATACCACCATGAACCTCTTGTAAGGCTTTTTCAGATTTTTCACGTTCAAGACATCGAAGGAGTGTACCATCAAGACCACGTCGGTAAAGGATATTGGCGATCAAGGTATAACAGGATGATTGGCGTATGAAATTCCTTTTTTGGTTTCAAGATAAGTTTGGAGGTAAGATGTTATCTTTCAAAAAGATATAAGTCTTACCATATAAAGGTGAATCGGAACCGGTTAAATGACATATGACTTGGGTTTCAGGATTATCATAGGCAGGAGAAAACAATTGTTCCACCAAGAATTCATGTTTGGTTTGGTCTTCTGATATTTGTAACAATGAAGCAATTGTGGCCATTGCATCTACAGCTTTATTATCAATCCTTGGGATTTGTGAAAACTTGATTGACACAAAATACTTTTTAAAAGAATCCACCATGTTCTTGTAAGGTAGCAACTTATCATCTTTGGTTTGATAATCATCATTGATTTGATTAATGACAAGTTGTGAATCACCGTAGACCTGGAGCTCTATAATTTTCCATTCCAAGGCTATCTTTATCCCTATGAGCAATGCCTCATATTTAGCTATGTTATTTGTGCAAGGAAACATCAACCGATATGATTGTGGAATGGTATTTCCTTCAGGTGTGACAGAAAGAATTCTTTCCCCCGAGCCATGTTGTGTATAAGATCCATCAAAGTACAGTGTCCATGAAATCTGAATTATTGCTGTGAAGACGTTTGCATCAAGAAACTTAATGTGCATTGGATTTTCTTCTTGTAAAGGTGCTTCGGCCAACTGATCTGCAATAACCTTTCCTTTAATAGTTTTCGATCTACATAATGAATGTCAAACTCACTTAAGATCATTACCCATTTTGCAAGTCTTCCTGTTAGAGTAGCTCTGCTTAAAAGGTATTTTAGTGGATCAATTTTGGTTATCAACTTAACTGTATGAGCCAATATATAGTGATGCAACTTTTGAGAAGTAAACACCACTGCGAGGCAAGCTTTTTCAATGAAAGTGTAGTTTAATTCATGACTTGTTAAAGTTCTGTTGATATAGTATATGGCCCTTTCTTTACCTGTAGAATCCTCTTGTGCTAGTAATGCTCCCAAGGATACTTCTGTTGCTGAAATATAGAGTATGAGTGGCTTTCCTAGAATGGGTGGAATTAAAACTGGTGGATTCATAAGATATTTCTTGATTTGATTGAATGCTGCTTCACATTTTTCTTCCCATTTGAATGGAACATTTTTATGCAATAAATGTGTAAATGGTAAACTTTTGTCCGCCAGTTGAGCTATAAACCTTTTGATGGACTGTAGTCATCCTTGCAATGATCAAAGCTGACTGATATTTCATGGTGGTGGCATGTCCATTATAACTTGTACTTTTTTTGGATCAACCTCTATGCCCTTTTCTGAAACAATGTATCCTAGGAGTTTTCCAGATGTAACGCCAAAGACATATTTCTTTGGATTGAGTCGAACATTGAACTTCTCCATTCTGATAAAAAAAATTGACAAGATTTCTAGATGTACTTCTCGTGTGTGAGATTTAGCTAATAAATCATCCACATAGTCTTCCATGAATGTGTGCATCATGTCATGAAAAATGGTTGTCATTGCTCTTTGATAAGTAGCTCCGGCATTCTTTAACCCAAATGGCATTACATTCCAGCAATAGGTACCCCAAGGGCATGTGAATGTTGTTTTATCTTGATCCTCTGGTGCAATTTTTATCTCGTTGTATCCTGAAAATCCATCCATTAATGAATACATTGCATGGCCAACAGTTAAATCAACAATCATATCTATGTTTGGAAAAGGAAAGTCATCTTTGCAACAAACTTTTTTCAAATCTTTGAAATCTGTACAAATTCTAATCCTTCCATCTGGCTTTGAAACAGGTACAATATTGGAAATCCATTTTGCATATTCAATAGTCCGAATGAACCCAACATCTAAAAGCTTTTTTAATTCTTCCTTGACCAATAATGCAACATGTGGATGCATCTTTCTGAGTTTTTTGCTTCACAGGTTTTACCCCTGCGTTTATAGATAAATGATGCATTATGAGATTAGGATCTAACCCTGGCATATCAACATATGACCAAGCAAAGTTGATTTGATTCTCCTTCAAGAACTCCATGAATTTCAGGACTTCTTCAATTGTTAATGATGCTGCAATTTGCAAGGTTTTTGGCTGCTCTATTGTACTTATGTTGATTGATTTTGTTGGTTCGATCAAAATAGAAGATCTTTCATGATAATGCTTAGGAAGAGTGTCAAGTTTCTCATCCTTCAGTTCCTCAGAAAGGTTTTCACTGTCAGATTCACTCTTTATTTTTCTCTTGTTGTGATCTACCACTACCATTTTTTGGTTTTCACCAATAGATCCATCTTTTATTTCATTTATTTTGCAGCTAAGAGACTTGACACCCTCCTTATCAAAATCGTGAGTATGAAATTCTTGGATGAAACAATTGTTTTCCTCATTAGAGGAACAAAGGAAATTTATAATGTCCTGATCATCATGAAATGTAGGGATGTGGATAGGTGCATCATTGTCCCAATCAATAAGTTCTGGATAAACTAAAGGCATGGTATCATTAGGTTGGGTAAGATCTTAATCTGTCAAAGTCATGATGTGGCTGTCATCTTCATGGTAGACAAGGTCTATGATGGTATTCTCCTGTTGATCGTCAATCTCGTTAAAATCTGATTCGTCCTCACTTGAGTCATGATCGCTTTGTAAAACATAATCAAGTGGAGACCTTGAACCTTTTCCTTGTATGAGAATAGGTGTATATTTATGTATGGTATCAACTTGTTTGTCTCTCCAAAATTCATCATTATAAATGGTATCCCATTCATATTCATTAGAATCAGTATCTGAATTGTTCTGCAATTGGAAAACTGATTCATGGGGTTTATCTGAAATTGATCCTCCTTCATGAGTTGGTTGTGCTTGCTGTGAAGTAGAGTCTTCTGTATCTTTACCATATCCAAGTCTTGTTTTATCATTTGGATGTATTGAAATAGGTTGAATTGGTTACACAATTCCTTCTCTTCTCTTTCCTATAGGACCATTTCCTTCATAGCCCATTTTCTGCATGATAGCGTACCCCTTACCATATTGTTTTGTAGGTAACTTAATGTGCAAGAGAGATTCATCTTCATCTTTGTATAGCCAGCTTAGGATGTCCCTATCTTTAGCTTCTTCTTCAGTGGTGTTGGCTTTAATGAATTTTCCATCAAACTTTGTGATTGGAACAAAAGCTTGGGATGTAGAGGCTGTTGCAATCTTTTGATTTGATAAGGTTGGCTGACCATGCGACCTCAGAGAAGGAGGTAAACTAGAAAGAGATATCAAATATTCACCTACTCCTTTGTCTTTAAAATTTAGCTTAGTGTCAAGATTCTTTGTTAGTTCTTGCAATTGACCTTGTAGAATAGAAGAAGAAACAACAAGAGCCTCCCTATTATGTGGCACAAAAGTGTCTTGAGTTGCTCGGAGATTTGAACAAGTTTGAGTACTATTGTAATTAGCTTGTATAGTTATTTCCTTTCCATCATATGGAAACTTGAGGCATTGATGGTACGTTGATGGTACTGCTTGCATATCATGAATCCATGGATGACCCAAAAGTATGTTACAAGAAAGATCCTGATCTAGAACTTGACAAAATGTGTTTTTCACAACAGGTCCCACTCTGATAGGTAGCATTATTAGTCCTTTAGAAGCTCTTTCTTCGTCATCATATGCCTTGATTATTATTTTCCTTCGTGGATCAATAGAATTTTTTGATATTCCCAAGGCATTTATTAGCTTTAAGGTACAAATGTTTAAACCAACTCCTCCATCTATTAAGACACGTCTAATTCAGTGTTTATGGATCACGACTTCAAGATAGAGTGATGAATTATGTGGATGTGTCATGGAGGCATCATTTTTTCAGAAAATGAAAGACAAGTGGGGGAAGACAAATGTCCCACCATGGCTTGAAATTTGTTTACATCTAGATCAGTATCAACAGTTGTGTTTACAAGAGCTTCTTCTAAAATATTCTTGTGTATGGGGGATATTTTGAGAAGTTCAAGGATGGAGATTTGCGCTGATGTTTTCCTCAGTTGCTCAACTAGATTATAATGATTTGGAGAAGGAATAGCTGTCTTAGATGAACTTCCTTTTAAAACAACCTTTTCTTTTCCTCTCTTAGTCACATTAACTTGTTAATATTCTTGTTTCCCCTTGATTTTGATAACATTAACCCATTGATCATCAACATAGATGTGACAGATTATATTGTCTTCAACATTATGTATGCTTTTGGATTTTGCATATGATGTTTCCCCCTTTTGATAGTCTGGTAAAGGATCTTTGAATGCTTGATGATCATCATTGGTATGATGTCCTTCAATTGTAATGGTGCCATTGTCAATTAAATCTTGTACTAGATTTCGCAAAGCTTGACAATTATTTGTTCTATGACCTTTACATTGATGATAATTGCAATAATACAAGTCATTCCATGATGGTGGTTTGACTTGTGGCTCATAATCTCTTTGTGGTGGTAAGGTGATAACCTTATTATAAAGAAGCTCCTTGAGAGTAGACTCAAGAGATTGACCCAAAGTGGTAAAATTCCGTCGATTTGAAAATAATGGAGGTCTAGACGGATTTGATGTTTGGGTATTGCCAAGATTGTTATTGAAATTACCACGATTATCCTTGGTGTTTTGATTGGTCATGCTTTCTTTCTTGGAGTTTTGTCCTTGTTGATTGTTGTTTCCTTGTTGGTTGGTATTTGCTTGTTGATTGTTTCGTGGAGCACTTGATAGATTAAAGATAGATGGTCTTGTTCGTAGATTATTTGCATCTACTATACCATCATTGACAACATTTTTATTTTTGTTCCAAAACCTTGTTTTATCGTTGTTGTTTTGGTTGGATGTACTTGGATTATCAAGTTTTATCACTCCTCATTTAACCAAGGCCCCTTCAATGGTGGTTGCATTTTCAATCAATTTCTCAAAGTTATGAGGACAATGAAGGTTAAGCCTATAGCTTAATTCTTGATCTAGGCCATTGATGAAGATATCCATCTTTTCCTTTTAAGGAATAGGACGGGAATATCACGCAAACAACCTTCTCCACCTTTGCAAAAAGGTAGTGAAGGATTCTCCTACTTTTTGTTTCACTTTACAAAGATTAAGCATTGTTATCGGGTGTTGGATGTTGTAGGAGTATTGTGATATAAACTGATTTATTAACTCCTCAAAGGTTTTAATGGGTGGAGTGATCTTAGAAAGCCACTCCATGGATTGTACACCTAGACTTTGTGGAAATAATCGCATTAAGTAGGTATCGTCATAGGCAAATTCTAGACTCATATTTCAGAAATCCCTCACATGTTCAATGGGATCAGTTTTTCCATTGTACCTATCATATTTAAGAATTTCACAATGTTTTGGAAAAGGGATCATTTGAAGACTCCTATCGAATGGATAAGGAGATATGTCTTCCAAAACATACTTCTTTGTTGTTGTCACGTCTCATACTTTGATGATAATTTGACCATGACTTACTTTGACTTATTTTGACCATGACTTATTTTGATAATGTTTGACCATAACTTTATGAGATTTAATATACGAATTATGATACGTGTTAAAGCAATATAATATACTACAATGCTTTGATGTATGGGAATGTAGAAACAAATAATTGTTTTCTTTCTAGAATTATGAATGCATTTATATAAAATAGGAATGTTGATTAATTATTGTTTAAATTTATGTTTCTACAATGGTTACTAATACACATTCATTTTTGCACGCCTGAGTGCATTTGAGTTTCAGGTGATCAAAGGCCTAGGGCGATCGAAGGCCAAGAGTGTGATTGAGGGAAAGAAGGTTAGCTTCCCGACAGGGTAAAAGAGGAGAAGCTCTCGATTAGGCACACACCACTTAAAGCATGTAGCTGCATTAGGTCATGTTTGTTTCTCAATGTGATTGCGTGAAATTGATAGCATAGCAAATCTAAATTATGGTTTAATTAACATTAGAAAATGTGAAAATAATATGGCTTATTCTATTTTAATTATTCCTCATTTATATTTGAGCAACAAAAGGAAAAATCTGTTTTAAAAGAAATATAATTAAAAATAAAACAAAATAAATAAAAGAATAAATATTGTGTTTTGCATAAATGAAATTTTATTTATAATTAAAAATAAATAAATAAAAGAATAAGAATATTGTATTTTGCATAAATGAAAACATAGATTTGCATAAAAAGGGATATATATTTATGTTTTGGTATATGGTTAATTTTCCAAAAGAATGAAGAATGAACAGCTCGAGAGAACATTGGGCTCTGGAAATTCTGTCTTAAAACCAACAATGCAATTGGCATGTGGCAAACCTTAGGAATTGCATGAGAATTATATCTGTCATCTGGGAATTTTATGCATGATCCTCGAAAAGAGGAAGACAGCTTTAAGAAAGAAAGGAGGACTTCGATTGAGTCATATCCGAGAGTTCTGGAACAGAGACAAAGAAGGTATTGCTGGGTTTTCTGCACTGGAAGCAAAATTTGCCAGGTTCTTTTCATACTTTGCCTTCTTTTAATTCAAATGACAGTAATGAAATGGAAGGAATGTAATGCTTTACAAACAACTGAGAAATCTTTCCAATTTTCATTTTCAAATTTGGGAAATTGCTTACTTCTTCTGTTGCAATATAGAATACACATTCTTTTCTTCAGAATTAGGGTTTTATTTCTGTTGCAAATTCTGCAATTTATTAAACTGTTCTGAAGAGTAATTGGAAATATATATGTAATCATATATACATATACATATATATATGCATAGGAAACTGAATTTTCGTGCATATATATATATATATATCTGCTCATAATGTCTGCATAAAAACTCTGTCATTTCAAAATGTCTTTGAGATAAATTTGAATGCAGTTTAAACTGGGAAAAGTGTCTTATTTTTCCTCGAAGGACTGACTTGATCACAACTTGACCCATAGTTGATATCACACACACATATATATATATATATGTATGTATACATATAAATTTGGTTGTATATACATATATATATATATATATATATATATATATATCTATATATATACATACATATATTGATATCCATGCATATATGTGCCAAAATACTAGTTGAAATAGGAAAATCATTTCCAGAAATTAGTATGAACTCTGTTAATTATACACAGATATCTCTGAATTGTCAAACCTGAAACAAGGACAGAAATGTCTTGAGAAACCATGTAAACTGGAAAGCATCTTGATATCCATGCTTATATGTGCCAAAATACAAGTTGAAAACAGGGAAAATCATTTCCAGAAAGTAGTATGAACTCTGTTAATTATACACAAGGATCTCAGAATTGTTAAACCTGAAACAAGAACAGAACTGTTTTGAAGAAACCATGTAAACTGGAAAGCATCTTAATTACTTAAACTTACACTTACTTACAGCAGAACAAACCTGAGTAAAGGAATACAACATCAAAATTTGAACGAAAGATTATCTTTCAAACCTCAGAATTTATGAATAAATTGCACTGTTCAGTATATTATTATTACTCTGTAACCTGTATCGAAATTGGGAATTAAACTGTCAGTCAGCCTGAGCTTAGAAGGAATAGAAATGCATACTGAAAACAGAAAACACTATTCTTTCTTTCTATTAGTGCAATGAAAAGTATGAAGATATATATATGTTCTTCTTTAAAACAGAGCCTTTATCCAAATAAAAAGGGTTACTTGCCAAAGAATAAATGACATTTTACTACTGAAATTACAAAGGAGGTTCTGAATTTCATATTTGAAAATTCTTTTAGAAATAATTGAATGATTGAAAACATGTACGAAAATGCATAATTTTCTGCTTTGGTATTTATTTATATTTCACTATGGTAACTTCCGGGACAAGGTGCCGAAGGTGGGCAAACAGAGACGGTAGTATTACCTTTTCTAAACTACCATTTACTTGTATTATTTATGCTTGGCCAAGCACTGTACCATTGAAATAGATGGATATTTTTTAAAAAAGCCTAGAAACATATATGTATTTGAGTCTCTGCCACCTCCTGTTGCAAGAAATGTGTTTATTTCTCATGTTAGAAATGCATATAGGCATCAGGCACGCATCGAGAGTTCCCTCCTGTTTTACTGTTTCGGGTTGCTAGGCTCCTTTATGTAGGGCCGGGGATTCCTTCGAGTTAGGAAGGGACCCGGTGAAGTCATGGACTTCGTGGTTGGGCAGAAAAGGCGCCTGAATCACATTCTTGGCCCCAGCTCGCAAGAAGACCAAAGGTGTCACGGCGGTTGGTGGTTCCAAGTTTTATTTGCTATTAATGTACTTGTGTATTATTCAGCATTGGCTTGTGAAGCCCATTTTTAATGTATATGTAATTGACATTCTCTGTTGTAACTTTGAAATAGAAGTATGATTTGAAATGTAACATTGTTTTGAGGAGTTAAAGTTTTTATACTTAGCATAGAAAAGATGTTTCTATTAGAATTGTTAATTCTTCCAAGTAAGGTTGAATATATGTACATGAGAAAGTCATTTGAAATACTTATGTTTTTGTATAATCTTGATACATTACATTGATGTATTTATTATATATATGAAATGCAATTTAAATTCTCTTTATTAATATCATTTGAAAGTGTTATGAACAATGTTGACTTCTTGGAAACCTTTTTATAATGGTTTAAATAAATTTAATACTCTTAATTTCTCTTTAATACTGATTTAAATGGATTGAAAACACTCTTAATTTTCCAAGCGCTACATCTTGGTATTAGAGCAGCATGGTTCAACTCTAGGACCTATGCCTAACTACGTATGACGTTGTGTCTTAATAAGGGTGACCTAAAATGGAAAATAGAGTGTACCAACAAATTGGTGGATCTCGTGGAGGTCCCAATGATAAACTAGATCAAATTTTGGCCTTGCTGCAAAGCCAGGGGGCTAGAATTGAGGAATTAGAACAACGGAGGCGAGATGGCCATCAAGGATTAAACGCAAATGAAACTGATAGAGAAGCAAATGCTGAACCACCTGGAAAAGAGGAAAAGATAAATAGGGTGGCAGAGGAGCTGGGAAAAGACCTAAAGAAGGTCGCTCCTCCGAAGTTTGATGGGAGAACCTTTGGAGATGGGGCAGAAGCTTGGGTTATAGAAATGGAGAGGTACTTCGCCCTACGAAATCTATCAGATGAAACAAAAGCAGAATGGGGTTCATATCAACTCACCGGTGAGGCCACTACTTGGTGGGAAAACGAAAGGGCGGATAAGCAGTTTATGCATGGAAAGGTAACTTGGGATAAGTTCCTACAACTATTTAGGAAGAGGTGGTTACCACAATCTCATTTTGATAAGAAAATGACAGAATTCCAGGTACTTGTACAGGGTGGCATGACAATGACTCAATATTGGGAGAAATTCTCTCACTTGCTTAAGTACGCACCCCAATACCAGCATGATGAGAGATTTCGAGTTCGAAAATTTATTTTGGGGCTTAGACCTCAAATTGGAAATGAAATAGATCTGCATAATCCAGCCACCATGGATGAAGTTTTTGATTTAGCAATCAAATAGGAACACAGATTGCAACAAGCTGCTAACTATAGGAAGAGCAGGGAAGCCAAGTATGGCAATAAGAAATCCCAAGGGAATCGTTAAGGTAACAGCAATCAGGGTGGTCAGAGCAAACAGGACAGTCAAGGGAATGAGAATAGGAAAATCAGAAATTTGAAGAGGGATGGTAGTCCTCAGGACCGCAATGAAGGAAACAGGAACAATAACAACAAGAAGGGCAACTACAATAAGAGGAATGATAATAACAGAAGAGATTTTTTTGACAAGCCCAAAGCACCTCGTGGAGGATGTTATACCTGTGGTGGTGAGCATTACACCAATGTGTGCCCTCAGAGAAATAACAAGCAACATAACAGAAATCAACATCATATTCATGCAGCGGTTGACAATCGTCAGGCAGATTATCAAGCAACTCCCATCCAGTTATCAGGTAAATTATTTGGATGCCCTGTTTCTGTTCTGATTGATACAGGTGCTACTGATAGCTTTATAGATCCTCATGTTTTGACTAAATTGTTAGTTAGACCAAGTTTTATGGAAAATTCTTGGAAAGTTCAGTATGGAAACTGGGTAGAGAAGAAGGTAGAGCAATGCATGTATTTCAACAAACTTGAACTCCCTAACCTTCAGACGCAGGTGAACTTGTATGTTGCACCATTAGGGTCTTACGATGTGATATTAGGGATAAATTGGCTCTCTGAACATAAATCTCTTGTGGATTGTGAAGAGAAGTCAATTAAGTGTCTTGATGACTGAAGAAACCAAGTGGAGCTTTGTGGCATTAAAAAGCCATTAGAGCTTAGGAAAGTTTCCGCCATGCAGTTGAAAAAGGCAAGTCAGAAGGGATGCACTATCTTTGCAATAAAAGTCAAGGACCTTGATGAGAAAGAATCCTCAATTAATGATCATCCCATTCTGAAAGAATTTGAGGATGTTTTTCCTACAGAATTGACTGAGCTCCCGCCTAAGCGTGTGTTTGATTTTTCTATTGATCTGATTCCAGGAGTAGAACCTCAGTCTAAGGCTCCTTACAGGATGAATACAATAGAATTATTTGAGCTCAAGGCCCAACTAGAAGAATTACTGAAGCAAGGTCTTATTAGGCCAAGCGTGTCACCTTGGGGAGCACCCGTCATCTTCGTGAAAAAGAAGGATGGTACCTTGAGGTTGTGCATTGATTATAGAATGCTTAACAAGGTCACTATCAAGAATAAATATATGCTTCCCCGTATCGATGATTTGTTTGATCATCTAAAAGATGCCAAGGTATTCTCAAAAATTGATTTAAGATCAGGATACCACCAGTTGAGACTGAAGGAAGAAGCATTCACAAAACTGCCTTCAGAACCAGGTATGGGCACTATGAGTTTACTGTGCTACCATTTGGGCTAAGTAATGCTCCTGCAGCTTTCATGAACCTGATGAATAGTGTCTTCCGAGATTGTTTGGATAATTTTGTCCTAATTTTTCTTGACGATATTTTGGTCTATTCTAAGTCAGAGGAAGAACATGAGAAGCATTTGAGGATTGTGTTGCAGCATGTAAGGGAACATAAGCTATATGGAAAAATGTCTAAATGTACCTTCTTCCAATCCGAAGTGCATTATTTAGGTCATGTGATTTCAGTGGAAGGGGTAAGAGTGGACCCAGAGAAGATTAAGGCAATTATGGATTGGCCAGCACCGCAAAATGTCTCTAAAGTTCAAAGTTTCATGGGACTTGCAGGATACTATAGGAAGTTTGTTTAGGGGTTCTCAACAATTGCAGCACCCATCACTGCACTACAGAAGAAGGAAAAGAAGTTTGAATGGAGCGATAAATGTGAGAAAGCTTTTCAGCTGCTTAAGAAGAAACTCACTACTGCACCCATCCTAGTTGTGCCAGATCCGAATGGCCATTTTACAGTTATTACTGATGCATCAGGGGAAGGGGTAGGAGCAGTTCTTATGCAAGAAGGGCAAGTGGTAGCTTATGAATCAAGGAAGTTAAAACAACATGAATTAAATTATGCACCACATGACTTAGAATTGGCAGCCATAGTCCATGCTTTACAAATGTGGAGGCATTATCTCTTGGGAAAGCCTTTCGAACTTAAGACAGACCATGCAGGATTGAGATACATCTTCACTCAACCTAATCTCAATGCCCGACAAAGGCGATGGCTGGAATTCCTGAGTGAGTATGATTTTGGGATTGAATATATTAAAGGTAAGGAAAACAGAGTGGCTAATGCCCTAAGTAGAAGGAGACACCTTGCAGCCATGGTTACCATAAAATCAGATTTTAGGCAACAAGTAGTGCAATCCTCCTTTGGGGATGAACATTATGAAAAGGTGAAACAAGCCCTTGGGGTAAATCCCTCCGATTGTCGATATGAGGGTTATATGTTAGAATCAGATGGACTTTTGAGATACCAGGGACGAATGTACATTCCTAGTTCTGCAAACTTGAGAGAGTTGGTGCTAGAAGAATTCCACAATGCACCATACTCAGGACATCCCGGTATTACAAAAATGATGGAAGGACTTAGGCCACTGTACTTCTGGCCAGGACTTAAAAGGGATATTACGTCCCATGTAGCCCGATGCTTAGAGTGCCAGCAAGTCAAAGCTGAGCATGTACATCCGGCAGGACTCTTATATCCTCACAGGGTACCAGAGTATAAATGGCAGGTTATCACTATGGATTTTATTCAAGGGTTACCAATGTCTAAAAACCGACATGATACCATCTTGGTTGTGGTGGATAAATTGACAAAGGTAGCTCATTTCATTCCTGGGAATCTCAAGGATGGATCAATGGTTTTAGCAAGAAAATTTGTTCAGGAAATCTTCCGGTTGCATGGAGTGCCAGAGACGATCATCTCAGATCGAGACACTCGAATGACTTCTAGGTTTTGGATTACATTAAACTCTTCCCTGGGAACTAAATTAAATTTCAGTTCCGCATATCATCCTCAGACCGATGGTCAGACAGAGAGGGTGAACCAGGTAGTAGAAGATCTCCTCCGCATGTACTGTATGGAGCAGCAATATAAGTGGGAGGAGTATTTGCCTTTGGTGGAGTTTGCTTACAACAACTCCTACCATGCTTCTTTGGGCATGGCACCTTTTGAAGCCCTTTATGGACGTAAATGTCGGACACCCATTAGTTGGGACAGAGTAGAAGACAGGGTGGTGATTGGCCCTGAGATGCTCAGAGAAATGGAAGACCAAATGAAAATCATTAAGGAAAAGTTGAAGCAGGCTGTAGATAGATAGAAAAGTCTAGTAGATAAGAACTGGAGCTTTAGGCAGTTCTCTGCAGGAGATAAGGTCTTTTTGAGGGTTCGGCCGCATAAGAGTTCAATCTCTTTCGGCAAGAACTCTAAGTTGGCTCCTAGGTTTGTTGGCCCTTTTGATGTTTTGGAGGTGGTGAATCTAGTTGCTTACAGGCTTGCTCTGCCACCAGCTCTATCCTGGATACATAATGTGTTTCATGTTTCAGTACTTAAGCCATACCATCCAGATATTGCTCATATCCTTGATTGGCGTGCATTGCAGGTCCAGGACCCAGGGGTGATACAGGTTGAACCCATCTGGATTCTGGAAGAACGCAATGTTAAGTTGCGTAATAGAGACATTATGCAATACAGGGTCCAGTGGGACCAGTATTCGGTGGATAATGCCACCTGGGAGAACGCTGAGGATATAGATAGAATCTTTCCTCATTTGAGACATTAGCATATTTATATTTTCTTTTATAGAGACTTACGAAGTATTAATATCTCAATTTTGCTATGTAATTTTCTTTTAGACATCGAGACGATGTCTCTTCTCAAGAGGGGAAGGATGTCACGTCTCATACTTTGATGATAATTTGACCATGACTTACTTTGACTTATTTTGACCATGACTTAATTTGACCATGACTTATTTTGATAATGTTTGACCATGACTTTATGAGATTTAATATACGAATTATGATACGTGTTAAAGCAATATAATATACTACAATGCTTTGATGTATGGGAATGTAGAAACAAATAATTGTTTTCTCTCTAGAATTATGAATGCATTTATATAAAATAGGAATGTTGATTAATTATTGTTTAAATTTATGTTTCTACAATGGTTACTAATACACTTTCATTTTTGCACGCCTGAGTGCATTTGAGTTTCAGGTGATCGAAGGCCCAAGGCAATTGAAGGCCAAGAGTGTGATTGAGGAAAAGAAGGTTAGCTTCCCGACAGGGTAAAAGAGGAGAAGCTCTCGATTATGCACACACCACTTAAAGCATGTAGCTGCATTAGGTCATGTTTGTTTCTCAATGTGATTGCGTGAAATTGATAGCATAGCAAATCTAAATTACGGTTTAATTAACCTTAGAAAATGTGAAAATAATATGGCTTATTCTATTTTAATTATTCCTCATTTATATTTGAGCAACAAAAGGAAAAATCTGTTTTAAAAGAAATATAATTAAAAATAAAACAAAATAAATAAAAGAATAAATATTGTGTTTTGCATAAATGAAATTTTATCTATAATTAAAACAAAATAAATAAAAGAATAAGAATATTGTATTTTGCATAAATGAAATCATAGATTTGCATAAAAAGGGATATATATTTCTGTTTTGGTATATGGTTAATTTTCCAAAAGAATGAAGAATGAACAGCCCGAGAGAACATTGGGCTCTGGAAATTCTGTCTTAAAACCAACAATGCAGTTGGCATGTGGCAAACCTTAGGAATTGCATGAGAATTATATCTGTCATCTGGGAATTTTATGCATGATCCTCAAAAAGAGGAAGACAACTTTAAGAAAGAAAGGAGGACTTCAATTGAGTCATATCCGAGAGTTCTGGAACAGAGACAAAGAAGGTATTGCTGGGTTTTCTGCACTGGAAGCAAAATTTTCCAGGTTCTTTTCATACTTTGCCTTCTTTTAATTCAAATGGCAGTAAGGAAATGGATGGAATGTAATGCTTTACAAACAACTGAGAATTCTTTCCAATTTTTGTTTTTAAATCTGGGAAATTACTTACTTCTTCTGTTGCAATATAGAATACACATTCTTTTCTTCAGAATTAGGGTTTTATTTCTGTTGCAAATTCTGCAATTTATTAAACTGTTCTGAAGAGTAATTGGAATTATATATGTAATCATATATACATATACATATATATATGCAAAGGAAAATGAATTTCTGTGCATATATATATATATATATCTGCTCATAATGTCTGCATAAAAACTCTGTCATTTCAAAATGTCTTTTGAGATAAATTTGAATGCTGTTTAAACTGGGCAAAGTGTTTTATTTTTTTTTCTGAGTTTTGAAATTTCAATCCGTAGGAAGAGGAAGGGAGTAATTCCCTTGTCCTCCCATGGGAAGGACGTGACCTGTGAGAGGCTCGCGCCCTCCACAGGCCAAGGCCTGTGGAGGAGGCGCGAGCCCCTCACAGCTCGCCCCCTCCCCATGGGAGGGGCAAGGGCTTCCCCTAAGCCC